>JAVTVY010040556.1:0-18697 GCA_036873755.1 Hanleya hanleyi | reverse complement strand
AATTGCAATCCTCGATATAGCAATCTATGTTGAAAATATTATTAATCTACACATGTTCAAAGCAACTGGTCATCTCGAGGATGGTCTAGGTAGACACAGCAATACCCCGGTTTGCACATATGTGTACCAGTGATGATGTTTCAATGAGAGAGAGGTCCCGATATCCTACCATACCTGGTTTAGGTGTAGCTGTCCTTACAGTTCTCCCATGCTTATACTTAGGAAGCTAGCCCATCATTTGCCATCCTCATATTAAAATTTCCCAAGTAAGTAAATTACCATAACTTATGTATAAAGTATATTTGACTGCTATTTCTATGGGGAAGCTGTAAGAATTACAACCAAAACCATCCAAGCAGAGTGTGAAATCACTGAAGTGTGAAATGGACTAAATTGTATGATAACGAGACCTGTCAATTTGCGAGCAGGTCAAGCTCAGCATATGTAGTACAAGTTCAAAAAATCTTGGTTATAATCCTTTAATCAAAAGGGTTAGAATTCAGTTTTATTTTATGATTTCACCTTGAATAGGTCAATGTCAATCATCTTCATTAGGGTTATCGTGATAAACAAAAACATTGTGTAAATTTGAGAAAGCCGGCAGCTCTAAATCCTCAAACATGTCCAAGACACATAGTGCTAAAGCATTTGACCATGGAAAATGAGTCAAGATTAATTATCTTTGATATAGATCTGGTTCACCACCAAGCTGCAGTATGTGTTATGAATTTGAGTAGCCGGACTTTACTCCTTCAAAAGATATTGTGCTAACATTAAATCTACATTCACTGTAAATTAGACTTTGAAAAAAGGGTCACCAACACATGAGGTAACCAACACATGTTAAGATTCATCATCAGTTTGGTAATGAAAGAAAATGTACTAGCACACACGTCACAAACTACACGCTTCAAACTAAAATGTTGAAACTTACTCGTAAAGTGTTGAAATAACCCTTTAAGTGTGTCCACAGAGACTGCTCTTTAAGTGTTGTCCCCGTGGACACACTTAAGAGTTATTTCAACACTTTGCGAGTAAGTTTCAACACTTTAGTTTTAAGCGTGTAGGAGAAAAAGACATGTTTGATCTTGTTACAGTGCACAGTATGTGTGTTAGTGATAAAATAAAATAATGTATGAAAGTGGGAAAAATAAATTTGAGGAAAACCAGAAAAAATGTTATTTTTCAGGTAGATCCCCATGACAGCCATTTATAGTTCACCCATGACCATGCATGATGTAATGTTCCATCGTCATTACAGGGATAAAGAAAATGTCAAAGTTCAATTGAGCTTGCTGGAGTCATTCTAAGTGTAAAATCCCTGATAAGAGAAACTGAATACGGCCTGCCTTCCTTCCATTACATTCTCAATCTTTACCAGTATAAAGTCAGTTTCTGGTTTCTCAAGGTAAAATGTTAGGCTTGACCAGATCCCAGTTTTTACCATAACCTACATACATGCATATACACTTGTCCGACCTTTTCCTTTTTATTTCTATTTGTACTGCAATTTAAAAAGTGAGTGAGTGAATAGAATTTAACGTTGCTTTCAACAATATTTCAGCCATATCACGACGAACCAACTAAGCATCACCTAGCCCAGTTGTGTTCCTGCTACTTCAATTCAAAGAAGAACTCTTTGAAGCAGCATGGAACCAGCCACCCTCCATCCACCCTATAAAACACTGAGGACAGCGCACAAGACACAGACAGGACGCTTACATGGTGCAATAAAGACAAGTGATATTACAGTGCTAGACATCACATTATTAAGTTCCTGTTGCTTCTCGGCAAAATGCATTGAAGCAACAGGAACCTTAACCCACCCAACCACCCGCTGCAATTTAAAAAAAGTTCATTTGAACCCAAGATATGTCCTCAAACATCCACAGTAGACATCATGGCTAAACCCCCGAAAAGGAGAGAATAACCCAGGAGATAAATATGGTTATGAGCAATGAAGGGAAGCTAAGGAAAGTCATCAGGTTAGCTGATATATGATGAAATATTATTGGGATCATTCCACAGGCATGTGCTGTAATATTTTCTTACCATTCATTAGAAAATGAGTAACCTTAATGGTAACCTATAGAGGGTCTTCTAAAATGAAATTGGTAAACCTCCAGAAGAATGGGGCCTACCGTTCATTACAGCACACGCTAGATTTCTATATAAAAAACAATGTTTCAGGATATAGGATGATCAATTGTTTCAGCAAAATCTCTATGACAAGTTGCATTCACAAGGAAATTTGAAGTGGTTCTTTTTGATGATCAAGGGGCATAACTCAGAAAAAGTCAGATCAGGTCAAGAAGGACATCTTCACATGTTGACAATATTGTGACTGTCAAATTTCTAAAGAATCTGACAAAAACTTGTGCATTCACAAGAGAAGGCAGCAGATGGAACTGGGTTTTTTTTCACGCAGTTAGTCGAGAAGGTCACATGCACATCTTCACATGGTGATGACAATGTGTGGCGAATTTCAAAGGATTCCAGCAAACCTCTGACGAGTTGCGTATGGAAGTAGTTTTTTTGATGATCAAGAGGCATAACTCAAGAGAAAATGATGAATTGGGTCGAAAAGGTCACATGCTCATCTTGACATGGTGAATAGGGTTGAAAGGTCACATGCTCATCTTGACATGGTAATGTGCGGCAAGTTAGGAAAGAATCCAGCAAAACCTTTTGGACGAGTCACATTCACAAGCAAAACTGATGGAAGTATTTTTTTAGATGATCAAGTGGCTTAAGTCTGGAAAAAATGTCAGATCGGGTCGAAAAGATCACATGCACATGTTTACATGGTGAGGGTAATGTCTGCCAATTTGGAAAGAATTCAGCAAAATATTTTTCTCATGTTTCTCATGGGCGGACGGACAGATGATGCCATACCATAATACATCTCGTCAAAATTGACGGGCATATACAAATTTGTCATGAACCGAAGACATATATGTATGGGAATTTCAAATCAGTTCAAATCATTAGCCGACATACTTTAATTACTGCAATTAATTCGACAATTACTTCCCTGTTAAATAAAACTGTGTCATCGACGTGTTCATGATAATTGAAGAGTGCCAGCTGGAGATTTAAACGATTCAAAATGAGGTATTTGGTGCAAGAGAATTATGGATTAAGAATACTGATCAGCGATATGGATTTGATATCTTTGGAACATCATGGTGTCTTACCAGCATCATTGAAAACTGTTGACTGCTTCTCTCTTGTAGAAACCTAGCCTATGTTTATTATATACCGGTATACATGTACATGCCTTCAAGTGCCTCCTATATTTCCTATATTTTCCTATATTTTTTAGTAATTCCTATATTTTCCTTTATTTTACTCAAAACCTCCTATATTTTGACTTTTTCTCATGAAAACTTTCATCAATGCTCTGTAATGAGTCAAACTGACATGAAGTACATTTCAGAATTTTTTTTTCGCCTCGCTTCACTCGGCAAATATGAAAACATTTCAATCTCTGTGCTAAATCAAAAACCAGAACAGGACACCTAAAAGATCACCACTATGACCGCATTCAGTGAAAGTAATTTGATTAAAGTGATCGTAAGCCCTCATGTAAAGTTTCCATCAAATGAAAGACCATTGCGAACAGTGTCGGAAAATATTTATTGTAATTTTTTACGATTTTATTACACAAAGTAAACTGCATTTAAAGTGGTTTTCTATGGTGGTCTGTTGCAATCATATCTAGGTCCAGTGACGTTACACTGCCTTATATTTCAAACTTTGTATGCACTTTCCAGAGCTTGATTCAAGCTTAAAGTGTGTATTCAACACAGACTTCACTGTTCCAATGTGCATGTTTCACCAAAATCGGGGAAATTAAATGCAAGATTCAAATTGACTTGACATTTATGAGTTACCATCTCCCAGATTTTGGTGAAACATTCACATTGGAACAGTGAGTCTATGTTGAAACTCAGTATACACACCTCAAGCTTGAATCAATCATTGGAAAGTGCATACAAAGTTCGAAATATATGTATTTAGGCCGTGTGACGTCACTGGACCTAGATATGATTGCAGCAGACCACCATAGAATACCATGCATTATTCGCAGTTTACTCTGTGTAATAAAATCGTAAAAAATTACAATACTTTCCCACACTGTTTGCAATGGTCTTTCATTTGATGGAAACTTTACTTGAGTTTATGATCACTTTAAGCCCGGCGCATACAAGAGCTATCTGCTGAGCTAATGGCCTGAATTGCCTGTCAGCTCAGGGGCTTGCTAGCTCTCATGTGGTTTCAGCACACACGGTGAGCAAAATGTTCACTGAATTGATTTCAGTTCCCGCAAAGCGCCTTATTTAAGATCATGTGATCTTTCATGTGACCGGACTGGCGTAGAAATGGCCATTTTGAACAATCGTGCGTATAATTTACGTGAAAAAAAGATGCGTTT
This sequence comes from Hanleya hanleyi, assembly GCA_036873755.1. NCBI lineage: Eukaryota > Metazoa > Mollusca > Polyplacophora > Lepidopleurida > Hanleyidae > Hanleya > Hanleya hanleyi. The sequence goes on along the minus strand of JAVTVY010040556.1, from coordinate 14,259 downwards.
CATTGGCCTGTCGAATAAAACGGCTGAGCTGTTAGCTTACGTTCGCCGCACACACTGAGGATTTGGCCTCGCGAGGCGAAATATTTTTCTCCCAGCCTCGCTAGGCCAAAAACTCACCAAAAACTTCCCGCACATGAGAGCTAGCCCCTGAGCTGACAGGCAATTGGCTCAGCTGATAGCTCTCATGTGCGCCGGGCTTAAAACACCAGAAAACTACCAAGTTTGGAACATAAATGTAGTACAAACCTGTCTTACACTCCTTTATTTCCTATATTTTCCTATATTTTATTCAGAAAATTCTTATATTTCTCCTATATTTTTGCAAATTTCCTCCTATATTTTCACTGTGAGCCACTTGAAGGCCTGCATGTACTATGACTTTTTTCTTAATTTGGTGGTAATGCAGTTATATAAATTAGGATTTTGGATTATGAATGCGGAAATTCTTTTAATGGATGACGGCTGAAGGTTGAATGATGAACTAGATGATAAAAGGTGTGAAACAGCAACATGGCCCATGTTACATCACACCGAGGTTAGGCAACAAACCATTGGAAATGCTGTACTATTTTACTCACTGAGTTTTACAGGTGATAATTTCTGTTTGCAAATGTCTCAACTCAAAGACAATAACATTTTCGAAGTTGTTTGGATTTTCAGTTTATTATTTTCCAGTTTTTGCAGTACAGCCAAAGTTAAAGCATTATGCGATGCCCAACCTTGACCCGACGTCACGTGGGCAAGGAAGTCGTCTCATGCCTTTCATGGCTAAAGAGCTTGGGACTGTGGGACTATTGAAGGAGGTCCATTTGGTACCTCATTTTTTTGGCCATGAGAAAGAAGAAAAAGACTTTTTATGACTGACAGATCAGTGGATCAAGAAAATGAACATATGATCAAACATTACCACATGAAAAATGTTGAACAATTTACTATTTAGCATATAAATACAAAATTTTCCATGGGTGAAGCCTAAACAGTGTGGCTCAAAAACAAATGAAAAAACACATGTCCACATCAAATACATTGTACCAGTATGGATTCATAAGTCTTTAAGTCATTGCTGGAGCCAAGAGGCTGAATTGTTCATGATAAAGCTGATGATGATTCGTTGAGTCTGCACATCTGTAGGTGTTAGAGGTACATGAAGTAGCTTGTTTCTTGGCTGTCTTCCAGATCTCTCTATCATTCTTTCAAAGAGTCGGATGACCACTTGGAGGAGTTGATTTTGAAGCCTCTCCTGTAAATGTCAAATACATATGTCAGTATTTAGACATACAGAAGACACATTAAAAGAGACATTGCAAATCCTTGCCCTCAATAGCCTCAAACATCAACCAAAGAATATATTTACTGTTATTATGAATATCATATTAAAACAAATTAACATGCAAACCGTGTAGACTGTCAAAATTAAGAACCCAGGTGAGATATGATGGTAATGAGAAAAGGTAGATGTTGGGATAATGGCAATACCCCCAAGGCAAGTTTTTGGTGGAGAAGGGACAACCACAATTTCAACATTGCCAGGTGGTACTACCTAAGCCTTTAAGGATCAAGCTCATTCAGAATTGGTTTGTGGAGGAAGTATGAGTACCTGGAGAGAACCACTGCCTGTTGGCAAGTAACTGGCAAACTCTCAAACATGCACCGCCCTAAAATGAGTTAATGGTTACACATTGCATACAGTTTCAAAGAACTATGACAGCGGTTTTAACAAACGGATGGATATTTAACGTGGTTGCAAAAGATAACATGCATATCTATGATTCTGAAACCAAATGTCTCCAGGGGCCCTCTGGTGCATGTGTGAAAGTTTGGCAAATACTTGCCGACAGGTGGTGGTTCTCTCCAGGTACTCTGGCTTCCGCCACCACTAAAGATGGCTGTCACCATATGAGTGAAATAACCTTGTCGAGTAGGACGTTAAACTGCTGCATATTGCAGGCCAGTATCCTATTACTTCTGAATAGGTCAGTCCCGTGTGAGATTACTGCTGCATAGGCCAGTCCCGTGTGGGATTATTGCTGAATAGGCCAGTGCCATGTGGGATTACTGCTGGATAGGCCAGTCTGATCTGGGATTACTGCTGGATAGGTCAGTCCCATGTGGCATTACTGCTGGATAGGCCAGTGCCATTTGGGATTACTGCTGGATAGGTGAGTCCTGTGTGGGATTACTGCTGGATAGGCCAGTCCCAAATGGGATTACTGCTGGATAGACCAGTCCGGTCTGGGATTACTGCTGTATAGTTGAGTTCCATATGGGATTACTACTGGATAGGTCAGTCCCGTGTGGCATCACTGCTGGATAGGCCAGTGCCATTTGGGATTACTGCTGGATAGGTCAGTCCCATGTGGGATTACTGCGGGATAGCTCTGACCTAGGAAAACATGAAACATGTCCACCAAGATTTATAATCATCTCACAAAAGATTCGACAAACTTTCCATGTACAGATGTAAATTTTTGCCCAACAAAAACCTTATCAATGAAAACGTACAAAGTCTAAACTGCAATAATTAGGACAAAAATTCATATTTAATGTCATATTTCCTAAATAGCACATGCACATCCTCAAATCACATTGAACTTGGGTAGCAAGTGTCAAACTCATCCAATGAAAGCTGACAGCTTCAGAAACCTTTATCATTGGCAAATTACTCAGACAAAACTCTCAAAATTTGAACAAAAATTAATATTTCATCTCCTAAATAGCACAAGTACATCCTCTAATCATAAGAAACATGTGTACCAAGTTTCATAATCATTCAATGACAGCTGACAACAGCAGCAACTGTGACGTACAGATGTGCACTTCAGCTAAACGCAAAACTCTATAATTTCCATAATTTGGAGATAAATTAATATTTCATCTCAAAAATAGCACAGGTAATAGCACAAATTTCGTAATCATCCAATGAGATCTGACATCTGCAGCAAACTTACCATGTGCATGTATACATGTAGAGGCCTACATGCACAATTCACCTAAACAGAAAACTCTATCATTTGCCATAATTTGGACAAAAATTAATATTCCATCTCAAAAATAGCACAGGTACATCCTCTAATCATAGAAACATGTGCACCAAGTTTCATAATCATCCAATGACAGCTGACAACTGCAACAAACTTTCTAAGTACAGATGTACATGTGTACATGTGCACTTCAGCTAAACGCAAAACTCTATCATAGGGATTTTAACATTGGAGCACCGCAGGGCTAGTACCCCCAGGTGGAGTACCCACACCCCATATTTTTGGGGTTTTTTTTGGTATTTTTTCTAAATTCTCTAGATTTTTTTTTGAATTTGCCAAACCAAAACAATATTTGCCCCCCTCACAATATCTCCCCTTTACTTCGTAAAGCAAGATAAAAATCATGATTTTTATGAATTTCATGATTTTGGGGATCACAGTGACCTTGACATTCGGCCCTGACCTACAATTTGGTATGTGACACATCATGTCCCCCTAATGTATCTACTGACAAAAACATGAGATTGATCTAATCAAAACCCCTCGGCTTTCGCTAAGTGATTGTGACCCATGTGTAGTGTGAACTGGGGAAGAGATAGTTCTATGTGGGATGATCAAGATATACCGGTGGTTGGTTATATTCAGGCATATAGGACAGAAATAGAACAAGCGTTCTGAGAACCCCAACATCTCGCCTTGCGGGGTCATCCGCCAAAGGTGCAGCAGTATTGAAAGCATACATGTAGAGCAAACAATAAGGTCTGGAATAAGTGATGCGGTACAGACAATAATGTCTGGAATAGATTATCTGGTAGAGACAATAACATCAGTCCCATGTGGGATTACTGGCAAAAGTTAATCCCATGTAGGATGGATAGGTCAGTGCAGTCGGATTACTGGTACATAGGGCATTCCAGTGTGAGATTACTGCTGGGTGGACCAGTCCCATGTTATTACTGATGGATAGTCCTCTGTGAGATTACTGCTGGATAGTCCAGTCCCAAGTGGGATTACTACCATCACCATCATGGTATGGATGGTATGGACGGTAGTGATGGTATGGATGGTATTGATGGTAGTGATGGTATGGATGGTAGTGATGGTATGGATGGTAGTGATGGTAGGAATGGTAGTTATGGTATGGATGGTAGTGATGGTATGGATAGTAGTGATGGTAGAAATGGTAGTTATGGTATGGATGGTAGTTATGGTATGGATAGTAGTGATGGTATGGATGGTAGTGATGGTATGGATGGTATTGATGGTATTGATGGTAGTGATGGTATGGATAGTAGTGATGGTAGGAATGGTAGTTATGGTATGGATGGTAGTGATGGTATGGATGGTAGTGATGGTATGGATGGTAGTGATGGTATGGATGGTAGTGATGGTATTGATGGTAGTGATGGTATGGATGGTAGTGATGGTATGGATGGTAGTGATGGTATGGATGGTAGGAATGGTAGTTATGGTATGGATGGTAGTGATGGTATGGATAGTAGTGATGGTAGAAATGGTAGTGATGGTATGGATGGTAGTGATGGTATAGATGGTATGGATGGTAGTGATGGTATGGATGGTAGTGATGGTATGGATGGTAGTGATGGTATGAATGGTAGTTATGGTATGGATGGTAGTGATGGCATGGATGGTAGTGATGGTAGTGATGGTATGGATGGTAGTGATGGTATGGATGGTAGTGATGGTAGGAATGGTATGGATGATAGGAATGGTAGTGATGGTATGGATGGTAGTGATGGTATTGATGGTAGTGAAGGTAGGAATGGTATGGATGGTAGTGATGGTATGGATGGTAGGAATGGTAGTGATGGTATGGATGGTATGGATGTGATGGTATGGATGGTAGTGAAGGTATGGATGGTAGTGATGGTATAGATGGTAGTGATGGTATGGATGGTATTGATGGTAGGAATGGTAGTGATGGTATGGATGGTATGGATGTGATGGTATGGATGGTAGTGAAGGTATGGATGGTAGTGATGGTATGGATGGTAGTGATGGTATGGATGGTATTGATGGTAGTGATTGTATGGATGGTAGTGATGGTATGGATGGTAGTGATGGTAGGAATGGTAGTTATGGTATGGATGGTAGTGATGGTATGGATGGTAGTGATGGTAGGAATGGTAGTGATGGTATGGATGGTATGGATGTGATGGTATGGATGGTAGTCAAGGTATGGATGGTAGTGATGGTATGGATGGTAGTGATGGTATGGATGGTATTGATGGTAGTGATGGTATGGATGGTAGTGATGGTATGGATGGTAGTGATGGTATGGATAGTAGTGATGGTATGGATGGTAGTGATGGTATGGATGGTAGTGATGGTAGGAATGGTAGTGATGGTATGGATGGTATGGATGTGATGGTATGGATGGTAGTGAAGGTATGGATGGTAGTGATGGTAGTGATGGTAGGAATGGTAGTTATGGTAGTGATGGTATGGATGGTAGTGATGGTATGGATGGTAGTGATGGTATGGATGGTAGGATGGCATAGATGGTAGTGATGGTATGGATGGTAGTGATGGTATGGATGGTAGTGATGGTATGGATGGTAGTGATGGTATGGATGGTAGTGATGGTAGGAATGGTAGTGATGGTATGGATGGTAGGAATGGTAATGATGGTATGGATGGTAGTGATGGTATGGATGGTAGTGATGGTAGGAATGGTAGCGATGGTATGGATGGTAGTGATGGTAGGAATGGTAGCGATGGTATAGATGGTAGTGATGGTATGGATGGTAGTGATGGTATGGATGGTAGTGATGGTAGGAATGGTAGTGATGGTATGGATGGTAGGAATGGTAATGATGGTATGGATGGTAGTGATGGCATGGATGGTAGTGATGGCATGGATGGTAGTGATGGTATGGATGGTAGTGATGGTAGGAATGGTAGCGATGGTATGGATGGTAGTGATGGTATGGATGGTAGTGATGGTATGGATCGTAGTGATGGTATGGATGGTAGTGATGGTAGGAATGGTAGTTATGGTATGGATGGTAGTGATGGTGTGGATGGTAGTGATGGCATGGATGGTAGTGATGGTATGGATGGTAGTGATGGTAGGAATGGTATGGATGGTAGTGATGGTATGGATGGTAGTGATGGTAGGAATGGTAGTGATGGTATGGATGGTAGTGATGGTATGGATGGTATCACAGGTACATCTTTAATCATAAGAAACATGTGTACCAAGTTTCATAATCATTCAATGACAGCTGACAACTGCAGCAAACTGTGGTGTACAGATGTACATGTGCACTTCGGCTAAACGCAAAACTCAATCAGTTGCCATAATTTGGATAAAAATTAATATTTCATCTCAAAAATAGCACAAATAAATCCTCCAATCATAAGAAACATTTGTACCAAGTTTCGTAATCATCCAATGAGAGCTGATAACTGCAGCAAACTTATCATGTACATGTATATGTATACATGTAGAGGCCTACATGTACAATTTACCTAAACAGAAAACTCTTCATTTGCCATAATTTGGAGAAAAATTAATATTTCTTGTCAAAAATAGCACAGGCACATCCTCTAATCATAAGAAACATGTGTACCAAGTTTCATAATCATCCAATGACAGCTGACAACTGGAGCAAAGTTACCATGTAGATGTATATGTATACATGTAGAGGCCTGTATGTACAATTTACCTAAACAGAAAACTCTTCATTTGCCATAATTTTGAGAAAAATTAATATTTCTTCTCAAAAAATAGCACAGGTACATCCTCTTATCATAAGAAACATGTGTACCAAGTTTCATAATCATCCAATGACAGCTGACAACTGGAGCAAACTTACCATGGACATGTATATGTACAATTTACCTAAACAGAAAACTCTTCATTTACCATAATTTGGAGAAAATTAATATTTCTTGTCAAAAATAGCACAGGTACATCCTCTAATCATAAGAAACATGTGTACCAAGTTTCATAATCATCCAATGACAGCTGACAACTGCAGCAAAGTTACCATGTAGATGTATATGTATACATGTACAGGCCTACATGTACAATTTACCTAAACAGAAAACTCTTCATTTGCCATAATTTTGAGAAAAATTAATATTTTTTCTCAGAAATAGCACAGGTACATCCTCTTATCATAAGAAACATGTATACCAAGTTTCATAATCATCCAATGACAGCTGGCAACTGCAAGAAACTTTCCAAGTACAGATGTACATGTGCACTTCAGCTAAACGCAAAACTCATTCATAGGGATTTTAACATTAGAGTACCCCAGGGGTAGTACCCCCAGGTGCCATACCCACCCCCATATTTTTTATATTTTTTTTATATTTTTCTAATTTTTCTAGATTTTTTTTTAACTTGCTAAACCAAAAACCCATTCATTTCCAGGCAGGGGACACCGACACCGACACCGACGACGACATCCTCTTTCCCCCTCTCACAATATCTCCCCTTTACTTCGTAAGGCGAGATAAAAATTATATATCTGTAAAGGGGCATAACTCTGTAAAATATGGGTTGAGGGGAGCCACTTTCGATAGGCACTTAGCACTCTGTAAAATAAGAACCGAGACAAATATTAAGCTGTACCGAATTTAACTTGTACATTCAGCTACAGATAACAAAATTGGAGATTATTACATCCAAAAAAGGCTTAACTCCATAAGCCGAGGCGAGTAATCCTTTGTTGGCTTGTAGAATACAACAATATAAATAAGTTTCCAAAATATAGTAGCTATACCAAACACAGTTCTGCAAATATACTTGGTTATATTCAGGCATATAGGACAGAAATAGAAATTAATATATCTGTAAAGGGAGAGTATTCTGTAAAATATGGGCCGAGGGAAGCCACTTTCAATAGGCGTCTGACTTAGCACTAGATAAATAAGTGTTGAAAATTTGGTGGTTGATTCTGCGGTCACAGTGACCTTGACCTAAACTTTGGTACATGACAAACCGTCTCCCCGTAATTTCTCAATGGACACAAAAAATCACAATTTTTAACAATTTCACGATTTTGGGGTCACAGTAACCTTGACTTTTAACCTTGACCTACATTTTGGTATGTGACATATGTCCCCCTATTATCTACTGACACCAAAAAAAAATGAAAAATTTGAAAATCAATTTTCCTATTTCTAAGCTTAAACTTACCTTCACATACTTTTTGCTATCGTGTTCTTACGCGATTGCCTAATTGTAATATATTACCACAGAATAAAAATAGTCCCTGTACTGCCCCAATGCCCATGCGCGAGTACCCAGATCCCACGTGACCGACCACGTCACTTCCTTCTTCCCCATTCAGTGTGAATAACCCATCAGCGGGGAGGCTGGGAGGGCCATCACAGTATGTGAAGGTAAGTTTAAGCTTAGAAATAGGAAAATTGATTTTCAAATTTTTCATATTTCTTGCGCTGTTAAACTTACATTCACATACTTTTTGCTAGAATACCATAGCAGGACGGAGGGAATGAGTGGTCGGAAACAAAAGGACCCCGAGCATAAGCGAAGGGGAGTACAGGAGTCAGCGAAGTAATCAAAGACCATAAATGTATAATAATGACGATACGGTCCTTGATATACTCATCCGGCCTATAGTAACTACAGGCCCAGTGAATAAAGCTGACATACACTAGACCCATAAATCTCACCCCCCCCCCCCTTCTTTTTGAAAAATTGGGGAGAGCAAGATTACTTACCAAATTACAAAATGGTAAAACCACAAGAAGGTCTAGTGCATAGAGCAGGCATGGGAATTGTAACCACAGGAAAGTGTAAAATCTACTTCAAAAAAGTCTGAAATTTCAACATTTTGATAAAAGTCTGCAATCAGCCTTATTGAAGAAAATTTCCATGCCTGATAGATATGGACGAGTGACCAACAGCCTGGGCACAACAACGGTCCCAGGGTGTAGCAATCCCGTCTTAACAACATCCAATCCCATAGGTGGTGACAAACAAACGTATCGCAAACCTCCAGATACGGTCCTAAAACGTCGTCCACAGTCTCCAAAGGAAACAGGATGTCAGTACAGCCCTGAACTGATGAAGCAATACCAACGAGAGTGAAATAGCCTCCGCAGGTACGTCCGTGTACGCCAAACGAGAAGTTTGGAAAGCTAGGAAGAACATATACAATATTTCCTGCTAGAAGAGGGACCGAAACCGGCACCGTACAAAACAAAACACGTGTTTGTACGAGAGAGCTCTAATCAGGGCCCATAACTCTGCCATGATTTCAATTATAGACTGCAGAACAGAGTCGGTAGACGGACTCCGGAAAAAGCCATAAGGAGACATAAACCAAAGACAAATCCGTAAGAGTAGAACCTGTAGATATGCCGGGATGACGAAATCCGGTTCATACTCCATGAATCACACGACAGTGCATAAAATAGCGAAGTCTGGGTGAACAAATGACTAGGTGTTAGAGCCCATCAGCTGCACTAAGACCTAGACAATAGTTTCCCGTGAAGTATCAGCCAAACTCCAGCGGTAACAAGCTACCAGACTGCAGGAATATAAAAAAAACATAAGTCATCTATGATCACAGAAGGTTATAATTAGATGGCATACATGTAGACTGAAAAACACTCCTGAAAACGATACAGCGCCCAAACCAGCTCCGGAACTGCAACGTCTGGAGTGAATCTCAGTACCCATCGGAAAGCGACGGGGTGAACAAACGACTCCATGCAACCATCATACTCCAGGGAGTGGAAGAAAAATTACGTGGAATGATGGGATGACACCTGAACAACCCGAGAGATCGTTCTAGAAGAAAAGCTGGCAGAAGGAGTAGCAGCGGCCGAGGAATGAGTCCTTCAGCCAGATTACGCCCAAACGTACGCAAAACGCTGCCAAGACAGCTGGAATCGTAGTATGAGAAATAACAATCAGAAACAAAAAGTCGCTGAAATTACTCCTAAATGAAGCATTCTACGAGTATAACAGTCACCCGGTCGTAAGAACCTGATAGAGAGTCCGACATACCGGAAACGTGATAAACTCGTAGCGACGATCCCTAAAAGCAGGAGCAACAGGGGAAACAAAACACAGTTCCCCGTGCTTGTTATGAAGGACAAAAGCTATGATAATGTCTGACACAACACAAGCGTAGGTTATTGAGAATTAGTAGACTTCCGCTGTAATGAGAGGAGTGTCAATTCTCGAACCAAAAATGTTCTCCAGCCCTCCTCGACGCAGTCTTACAAGACTGGCTGAGACGGAGGAAGAAACACCGGTCAAAAAGTTCTCCGATAAAAGTAGTGCAGTACCGGTGAGATTTGACCTCCAAAAACGATATAGGTGCGTACTGGGCCGAACACAACAACGCCACCGCAAAGATACCTCAGTGTCGGAAGAAAAGAACAGCAACACTACCGCCGGAATGAAGGCTCTTCCATCTATTCATCCACTAGAAGAGGAAAATAGATTCTGTGCTTACACTGCAGGTAATACAGAAACTGAAAAAGTCCGGGGTAGCTCGGTAAGTGACAAAGGTCATGGAAACCGAAGGAGTATCCTTCAGCATACAAACCCGTACATGTTGCTGAACTACTCCACAGCAAACTGAAGGAAACGATGACGAAGCGACGCAGCCTCATACACCACTCTGGATGCTCACGTAAAAAGACGGAACCGACCAGGTCAGTCAAATCCGAATTAGCCCTCCTCGTATAGGAAGAACGGAAATGAGTAAGCCAGGAGTAGTGTATAGCGGCGACAGGGAAGTAACCTCAAGAAGAATAGCTAGAACGTAGTTTCTTCTAGTCACGTAACATCGAAGATGGTGTCCCCAAGCCGCGGTGTTAGACTACGTCGCCAAGAAGTCAGTCATCAATTCCACATTCTCTACCAGAAGTAAAGAAGATAAGGGAATGCGATTAAACATGAAAGGATTCGAAGAAGCCAATCCGTGTTAAGCAGAATCAGATAACTAGTTCTGATGTTACTGACCGGAGTAATCGCAAACCCATGACGATCTGTGCATGCAAGAAGGCGAGTCGAAACAGGTCTTCCTAAAAGGTTCACTAAAGCACAGTCGAAGTGGAATACGAAGAGGATCAACCAAAATCCGCGAGGGAAGAAACCGTAGAAAATCTCTCCTCGTTTCATTAAGATGACCAACTCAGGGAGCATTGTCAGAATTTTGGAGTATAGATGAGACGTACAACTAGTTGAACGAAACAAACCCAAAACGTTTGGATCAAACGAATCGATCCAAATTCTGACAAAAAAACCATATCCGGTGATGATGCTCCCATGACGCAACAGCAACACCCAACCCTCACGGCCTACATAAATCATATGGGTCAACGAGGAACCGGCAAGGACGGTAAAGGAAAGCGCATGCGCGACCCTCGTTAAAACCCCAAGATAAATGTAAAACTGACCGGATGACACGGATGAGGCTGTGACACTACAAAATGAGTTATATTCCGGAATGAAAACCGAAATAGAATTCATAATGTCTAGCTGCAAAATAATACAACAATGTATCAACTTCCAAGTTGATAAAAGTTGTAGACAAGAAAGAATGCTCTATGTAAGATAGGCAGAACTTCAGGCAGCTAGATATACGAATAAACCACCAGTGATCTCGGAACGGTAATAATAAAAATAGACCGAAGTACCGTTATAAAGGTTTTATACGAAACGTATAAAAAAACTAAACAGACGAGACACAGAGGTGGAAATTCGTCAAAGCGGAAACCGTTGAAGCAATTAATGGAGTGAAATATCCTAATGCATAAACAGTTCCGTAGTGACCAACGTAAGCGTTTACACGGTCGAAACCAATACGTAAAACGTATACGATGATCAGATGTCTTCACAACTTACGATAGTAAGTTAAAGAGTGAACGAACGGAAATAACAAGTGCCCCAGGGGCTATAACCGACGAGCACAAATTGAAGACGAGTTACTCTCAATAGCTGCGTAATTATCACCAAAAGTTGTTAAAATGGATCAGCAACATCATGGTGACATAATCTGTACTTCCTCACCGGACGTGACAGAAACTGTTGAGAGTTAGCCGGCCTAACTGGGTATTTAGGCCGGAGACGCAGATGCACGACAACCAGTGCCTGGAAAGGATAGGATAAAAACGATACCCTATGCCTAACAGGACCGAAATGCAAGATAAGATCTGCATAACCGGAAGTAGTCGAATGTGATGTCAGACCAGACTGACTGATAACATTCAACGTTGCCGGACGTGGAGAAGCAACCGAGACAATAGCATACGATGAGCCCTGTAGCGCCACCCCTCCCTTTCTTCCGTAACGGACAGGTACGGGGGGATACAAGGCGGAGTAGGCCAGTTATTCTTATCGTAGATTAAACAGCCCGATAAAGTAGGCATTTATTCTTTATCGTAGAATAAATAGCTCGGTGATACATCGTATCATGTCAGTAAAATCGGAAGCTGATGCCACGTAAATTGAAACATGCGCCGCAGATAGCTAGGCCGCAACTGCGGGCATGTAACCTTAACTTCCACGTCTCAGAATCGGTGCGTGGTACATACGTTGAATACCTCACGGACCGATGAGAACGTAAGAAACACCCGTAGAGTGGGACATAACATGATAAGTCACACGACGAGGTACATAAGTGGAAGTAACTGCAGCCGTAGACGAAGCTTCCACAGAAACAAAAGTGGAAGACCCGTGATATAACGATGATACCGGAAGGTATGTAGATACCGGGAGGTACAACGTTAATGGTTGCACCATCCGATGAAATCGGAATAAACGCATACCGAAAGACGGGCCTACGTTGTTCCAGTACCGGTTTAACAGAATGAGGGGGCGCTGACGATGTAATACGTAGCAGAGCCCTCGATAAGTTCGGCACATTCAATAAAGAACGGCGAATTTCTGTAAACCGCAGCCCCCACAATTCACCTCAGCAATTCTTTGCCGAGGTAAATGCCGTGGCACAATCAGTTCACCTCCGCAATATTTACATGGAATATTTATTATTGCCGAGGTGACCTTTCTGAATTGTGAGGGCTGAAAACCGGAACCTGGAGTAATAACGACCGAGTGGTGTTATTACGTGTAGGTGCAATAGTAAAGGTAGCTTGCGCTAGCACAGAAGCTTAAGTACCATTACAAAACGACAATACCGCAAAGTATGTAGATATTGGAAGGTATGACGTTAATGATTGCACGATGCATAAGTAAAGGTAGGTTGCGCTGTAGTAGATGCGGCAGTACCGTTACTAATACAACAATGATACCTGAGGGTGTGAAGATCCCGTATGGTATGATGTTGTTGGTTGCATATGAGTGTCCGATAAAATCGGACGTGACGTACGTCGTAGATTGATATTGTATATCAGTCGATGCATAAGTAAAGGTAGGTTGCGCAGATGCTGCAGTACCATTACTAATACAACAATGATACCTGAGGGTGTGAAGATCCCGTATGGTATGATGTTGTTGGTTGCATATGAGTGTCCGACGTAGGTTGATATTGTATATCAGATGGTGCATAAGTAATGGTAGGTTGCGCCAATGCTGCAGTACCAATACTTTGCATGCATCTATCCACAGTGGCTGGGATAGATGCAGATTGATATAGAATATCAGCAGATGCACAAGTAAAGGTAGGTTGCGCCAATGCTGCAGTACCAATACTTGACGAAACTACCGGCATGTAACAAGATACAGTAGGGTAATTCGAATGCATATATCTATCCACAGAGGCTGGGATAGACGCAGACCGTGCAGACCGTGCGGGTCTACGATAATCCAGTCCCGATATGACAGACTGTGAAGGTCCTGACTTTAGCAGATGAACAGGCGCCCTCGATAAATTCGGCACGTTCCTTAATAGGGAACGGCTATAGTCTACATAATCGGGGGCTGGATTATTACCAACAGATGTGTTTATAGATGCAGCAGTCGTCGGAAACGAACTGCGCTGATTGGTTGTTAATTTATGTAATGACGAATCCTAACAGGGACATTAGTCACAAACTCCGAACTTACCATTCCGTATTGAGAGCCCGATGTCGGAATTGACGTCGTGGTTGAAAGGTCCAAGGTGGCCGTCAAGGTGAAGGTCGTCTGATTGTTGACATGACGACCGCCATCTTGTTCCCCCAACCCGGCCGTAATAATATCGGAATTAGTGGGTGGTGGAGATACATTAACAACCTCCGGAGAATTAACGCGAGCCGAAAGAGCCGAAATGGAATTCGCAACGGACATTACTACCGAGCCTTGTATCTCCGACCCATT
>JAVTVY010040555.1:0-18241 GCA_036873755.1 Hanleya hanleyi | reverse complement strand
CACACGGCCCCTAGCACCGGCATAAACGGTATTAGATACAAATCTAGAGCTATGATGGAAATGCTCTGACAACTCGTATGTTGGTAATTGGTGAGCTGTTTCGCTGTGACAACTCGTACACTGGGGATTGGTGAGCTATATCGTCGTCAGATGAAAATGACGGCATTTAACACAAAAGACTAATCTGTAAGGCCCGATGTAGACCCAGCATCAACTTCTCACAAATGCCAAAATATATCAAAGACCAAAAGGTCTGTACAGGGGACGGGCCTCGGGGACGAAACGTCCATCAGCAGAATCTCGCCATATACAGGTAAAAATTACAACACATATAAGCTATAAACCGTCGACAGCCATAAATATATATTCTATGTATGCTATATATTTTTTCTATACATGCTAACTTCGACAGCCAACATCTGGGTAACATTGTGAGATATGCGTTGTTTTCTTCTTGTCAGAAAACGCAGACTAGATGGAGAATTAAGCAACTTGATTTGGAGGGTCAGATATGAAGAACTGACCTTTGTTAACCCGTTGGCTTTCACCAGAAGTTTGGTACGTATAATAAAAATTGAACGTACATTTTATGCAAAAAAGTTCGACACCATTTGTGATAGTTGTCACATGTGTTTAATGTTTTAGTGCTGTTGTTTCAGTCAACGTTAGGATATTTATTATATTTATTGACAGTATTCGAAAATATCCATTATATTGTATGTTCAAATATGGGAATGTGTTCAGTGCTAAAACGTTATCATGCTACTCTGTATATTGTGACATATCGAAACCGTTTAGACAATGGAAATGAGTATCAATCAATGTATGAAGCCACAATTGTAAAACATAACTTTATATTGTTGTTTTTTTCAGGTCAGCCTCAAACTGACAGAATCGTCACGCGTCAGTCTTTACAGATCAAAGCAAGGGTTTTCGAGGTGTGGCGATTCTGCCACAACATCTGCCAACTCTAGAACAGACGATAACGATGAACGACAGATTTTCACAAAATTAGCTCTCTACAAAGGACAGCAATCATCTGTGAAGTTCATCGAGTTGATTGGGGATTTTAATCGAGCTCATATAGAAGAACTTAAACGTGTACGTAAGCCTTCAGTTTCATTGACCTTTTAGTTGTTAATGGATGTGTGACTTTGATTCAACGACACTGTGCATTTTCTTTCAGGGGCGGTTTAATATTACATCTCCATCATAAACAGTCAATACATGCCCTTTTGTAGCCAGATATCCTCTTTGATACAGCTGAGTCTTGGACCGGAGGTGATACGAGAGGACATCAAGAAGAATCAGTCTCTAAAACACAGGTCTCTTTTTGTCGCTAAATGCAGGACTGTTACAGTCAAGGCGAGGGGTGCGTGGGAGGGATGATTAAAGAGATAGGCACTGTGATACAAATGCTAGGAATGACTAATCCACATGGGCGAGATCAGATGGATCAGATATTGTGAGGGGCTGCCTTACGTGCGGTAATAAAAACTCTCATTTTTACCTGCGGCACGCAGGTCTACGGGAGGCTCGCGTTGTTGTTGTTGTTCTTCTTGTTCTTGTGACTTTTTGAAATGCGCATGCGCTAAGAGAGTGTGATCTCTGCCACACTTTTCTTTTCAGCCTCCGATCTCACATGACAACACTGTCTTCAAGCGCGTTTGAATTCATTTGCAACTATATTCGGTGGAATGAATTATTGCTTCGTTGATCTCCGTTCAGACTTCAATTCTCTTACGTCAGTCGCTTAAAAGCTGTCGGTCGTCACATCAGTCACTGTCTTCAGATATTACCATTTTCATTGAACAGTATGCACATGTATATACAATTTAAGATCCTTGGATTTCTTATATACCAAAGAAGATGAGCCGCAGCCTTGTCGGTGGTTCAGCTAATTTGCATACAGTCACAGGCGACTGTCTTAGAAAGTAGAAAAATAAGTTCACTACTTCTAGTAATCATTTTATCTACCCAATCTAGATAAAACACAAATTGGCGAAGCATAACAAGTAACGCATTATCATTATGATTAACATTGAATAATACTTGGTATCAAATTATAGATCATGCATCATAAAAACAAACGCAACAATTACGTTTCAGAAGTAAGCGGAACAACTCAGCAACTTTCACCGAATAAAGATGTTCAACTTTACCCCCAAGCAATTCGCATATATGGAAATATGTTTTGAAAGGAAGAATAACTTAACCCTCTGTGGGAATCGAAACAATGACCCTCCAATCCCTGGACTTGCACTTAATGTCTTAGCTATACCGACTCATTGATAATACTCAAAACTGACTTTATGCGCAAACGGTTTTATAATACATAAATGACTATGTAGTATTTAATGAGTCCGACAACCCTATGCGCGAACAGTACATCATAGTTGTGCAGTTATATTGTGTACTTTCGGTTACAAGCATGAAATTTGGCACATAGCTATTTCGAATGATCCTCTTTCAGAACACAGTCCCTCTATCCTCATTCTCGCAAGCCAGGGCCTTGCTTCGCTGGTATTGATGTTCTCGTCCTCTTCCGCACTCATAATCCCTTTAGAATTGCATTAATCACTTCCGTAAAATCAATACTTATGTGTATCAGCAGACAATGGGCAGAAACATGTAGCATTTGACATCATTCTCTCAAGTCAGAGCCCATTTCTGCTAGAAATTTACGTTACTGTGTCAATCAGTTTTACGAATGAAATTACGTCATATATTAGCAGATACTGACCATAAAAGCGATCTATTTGACCTCGTTGTCAAAAGCTAGGACCTTGATTTCCTTGAGAGTTTTTTTAATTTATTTTGATACTTAGATACCTTTCATATTGACTTGGAAGTCATTTTCGCGAATGCAATAATTTGATGTACCAAAAGATAATAACGAGAATTCGACATGATTCTCTTATACACACAGACCTTGTTTAGTAAACTAACCCTGAAATTTCGCACTTAAATCACCTTCCGAATGACTTAATGACAAACATATTCGCGAATTGATTATAGGGAGATATCCATAGATACTGACAACAAATGTTTCTTATTTGCAGAATTTGATTTAAAAAAAAAAATTAATAAAATTATCAACCTTCGAAAAGGCTTGACCAAACATGTCGGATGAGGTTATATCTCCTAAGGATGAACTAGGTAATCATTTGTATAGAAGGAGCAAACCATGTATTGATATTGGCTTGCTGCATGGAAAAGAGTGTTAAGGTACCGTATTTAGTTTGCAGATGATAACGCACATAAATGCAGAAACTTAATTTATTATTCTAATCGAATATCAAGACTGTCACAGGCCTCAATTTGAATCGTGGAAATGTCATTATGCCTCTTGAACAGTTCGATAAAGCCTTCAACCCCATTCCATAGTTTCACAGATCAAAGTGATAGACCTGATAATAAATTCATTGAAAATTAACTTTGACGGAAATATAAATTTCCATTTTGCTCGGCAAAGTAAGCGAGAAGGGAGACTGAAGAGCGTAGATGTTCGCGCTATGACTAAATCCTTGAAATTTGTTTGGATTTCCAAATATTTGAAAGCCTTTTTGATTTGCAAAAATCAACGGCTGAACGGAATGTTTTGAAACTTGGAATTCACGATACTTGTACCAAGACATTTAATCATCACCAGTTGCCCATTCTATAACCATCACCACTTTGTCATTCTATAACCATCACCAGTTACCCATTCTATAACCATCACCACTTTGTCATTCTATAACCAAAGCAGTTATCCATTTTTTAACAATCACCATTGATCCATCACCACGTAGAAATTCTATAACCTTCATCAGTTAGCCATTCTATAACCATGACCGGTTAGCCATTCCATTACCATGACCAGTCAGTCATTCTATAACCATGACCATTTATCCATTTTATAACCATCTCACCAGTTAGCCTGTTTGTCAATATTGTTCCTATATACGATTAGTTTATATGTTTTCTGTATTTAGTTTAGGGGACTAGTCCACGAGAATGTTTGTCGATTCATAGGGGCATGTGTGGATTCACCCAACATCTGCTTATTGACGGAGTATTGTCCCAAAGGAAGCCTTCAGGTATTTAGTTGGAATGGCAGATCATCTCTCTTCTAGAATATATTCCACTAGAGAGAAAGTACAGAGCAATGAAAGAGCAAGTAAAGAGCAATCAGAGTGCAAGTACAGGGCAATGAAAGGGAAAGTAGAGAGCAATCATATAACAAGAAGAAAGCAATCAGAAGAGAGCAATCATATAACAAGTAGAAAGCAATCAGACAGCAAGAAGAGAGCAATCACTTAGCAAATAGAAAGCAATCAAAGAGGAAGTAGAGAGCAATCAGAGAGTGAGTAGAGAACAATCAGCGAGTAAGTAGAGAACAGTAGGGGCAATCAGAGCAAGTGGAGAGTGATTAGACAGCAAGTAGACAGCAATCAGAGAGAAATAACCGCAATCAGAGAGAAATAACCCGCTGAGTGCTGCCCAATTCTATTGCTAATCAATCAGCGAGCACGTAGAGAACGATCAGAGGGCAATTAGAGAGCAATCAGAGAGCAAGTAGAGGGCAATCAGAGCGAATAGAGAGCAATCAGAGGGCAATTAGAGAGCAATCAGAGAGCAAGTAGAGGGCAATCAGAGCGAGAAGAGAGCAATCAGAGGGCAATTAGAGAGCAATCAGAGAGCAAGTAGAGGGCAATCAGAGCGAGTAGAGAGCAATCAGAGGGCAATTAGAGAGCAGTCAGAGAGCAAGTATGGGGCAATCAGAGCGAGTAGAGAGCAATCAGAGGGCAATTAGAGAGCAATCAGAGAGCAAGTATGGGGCAATCAGAGCGAGTAGAGAGCAATCAGAGGGCAATTAGAGAGCAATCAGAGAGCAAGTATGGGGCAATCAGAGCGAGTAGAGAGCAATCAGAGGGCAATTAGAGAGCAATCAGAGAGCAAGTAGAGGGCAATCAGAGCGAGTAGAGAGCAATCAGAGGGCAATTAGAGAGCAATCAGAGAGCAAGTAGAGGGCAATCAGAGCGAGTAGAGAGCAATCAGAGGGCAATTAGAGAGCAATCAGAGAGCAAGTAGAGGGCAATCAGAGCGAGTAGAGAGCAATCAGAGGGCAATTAGAGAGCAATCAGAGAGCAAGTAGAGGGCAATCAGAGCGAGTAGAGAGCAATCAGAGGGCAATTAGAGAGCAATCAGAGAGCAAGTATGGGGCAATCAGAGCGAGTAGAGAGCAATCAGAGGGCAATTAGAGAGCAATCAGAGAGCAAGTATGGGGCAATCAGAGCGAGTAGAGAGCAATCAGAGGGCAATTAGAGAGCAATCAGAGAGCAAGTAGAGGGCAATCAGAGCGAGTAGAGAGCAATCAGAGAGCGAGTAGAGAGCAATCACAGTGAAAGTGGAGAGCAATCAGAGGGTGAGTAGAGGGCAATCGAAGGGAAAGTGGAGAGCCATCAGAGAGAAAGTACAGAGCAATCAGAGAGCCAGTAGAGAGCAATCAGAGTGAAAGTGGAGAGCAATCAGAGAGTGAGTAGAGGGCAATCGGAGGGAAAGTGGAGAGCCATCAGAGAGCGAGTAGAGAGCAATCAGACAGAAAGTAGAGAGCAATCAGAAAGCAGGTAGACAGCAATCAGAGAGCGAGAATAGAAGCAAACAGACAGAAAGTACAGAGCAATCAGAAAGCAAGTAGATAGCAATCAGAGAGCGAGTAGAGAGCAATCAGAGAGCGAGTAGAGAGCAATCAGAGGGAAAATAGAGGGCAATCTGAGAGCGAGTAGAGGGCAATCAGAGAGAAAGTAGAGAGCGATCAGAGGGCAATTAGAGAGCAATCAGAGAGCAAGTAGAGGGCAATCAGAGCAAGTAAAGAACAATCACAGGGCAAGTAGAGAGCAATCAGAGAGCAAGTAGAGGGCAATCAGACAGCGAATAGAGCGCAATCAGAGAGAAAGTAGAGAGCGATCAGAGGGCAATTAGAGAGCAATCAGAGAGCGCATAGGGCGCAATCAGAGAGCAAGTAGAGACCAATCTGAGAGAAAGTGGCGAGCAATCAGAGAGCGAGTAGAGAGCAATCAGACAGAAAGTAGAGAGCAATCAGAAAGCAGGTAGAGAGCAATCAGTGGGCGAGTAGAGAGCAATCAGACAGAAAGTACAGAGCAATCAGAAAGCAAGTAGATAGCAATCAGAGAGCGAGTAGAGAGCAATCAGAGGGGAAGTAGAGAGCAATCAGAGAGCGAGTAGAGAGGAATCAGAGAGCGAGTAGAGGGCAATCAGAGAGCGAGTAGAGGGCAATCTGAGAGCGAGTAGAGGGCAATCAGTGAGAAAGTAGAGAGCGATCAGAGTGCAAGTAGAGGGCAATCAGAGAGCGAGTAGAGGGCAATCAGAGAGCGAGTAGAGGGCAATCAGAGAGCGAGTAGAGGGCAATATGAGAGCGAATAGAGGGCAATCAGAGAGAAAGTAGAGAGCAATCAGAGAGCGAGTAGAGGGCAATCTGACAGCGAGTAGAGGGCAATCAGAGAGAAAGTAGAGAGCGATCAGAGGGCAAGTAGAGTGCCGCCAAAGAGAAAGTAGAGAGCAATCAGAGAACGAGAAGAGAGCTATAATAGAGCAAGTAGAGAGTGATTAGACAGCAAGTAGACAGCAATCAGAGAGAACTAGAAAATAACCCGCTGAGTGCTGCCCAATTCTACTGTTGATTAAGGATTGAATGAGTCAAAACAAATTTTCTCTAAACAATGACATACATGTATTACTGCAACATTGGTCTACAATTTGGCCATACCTGATGACCAACATTTCAAGAATATAGAAAATACCTGTGGAAAACTTATCATTGAAGAAATATTGCTCTTCATTAGTTTATTAATTAATTTACGGTGTCTGTTACTGTAAAGGTAATAATTGTCAGGAGTTCAAGGAATTATAAACGAGAAGCGATTGGTGTGTAATCAAGAAGACAATGAAATACACGGATGTTGCTTTATTTATATGTACAATGAAGAATATTAAGTAACACCAGAGCTGTTTAAAGCCTGATACGCAAATGATCTCCCGTAAGAAATTCAGAAAGGAAATTGCTGTAAAGGTATATTGCATGATATTAACATAATTTACCTATTGAAGGATGAGTCAGAAATCATGAAGCTTCGACAGCGAGAAGAAAATGGTCAAATAGGCTCCAATACCCCTCGACTATCAGTTATTGTCTACAGTGAGCAAAAATGTATTTTAGAACTTTGAGAACATCATGTAGGTTAACAGAAATGTGATCTGGTAGAGTTGACTGTAGTTGTCTCATTTTACAAATAGATAGCCAGTTGAGCCAGATCAGCTTTTGCTAAGGCCTTAATTGATGGGGAAAATTGTTTGGAGGTTTTTGGTAGAGCATGATCGAATTCTTAGCTCTACATATACTCTTCTATGTAGCTCATAATCAAATCAAGTAATTTGATCTTCAACAATCTTCAACAATCTTCTGGTCTATTCTAACTTGATTGCATATTGAACATGAATTTGGAGATTCTAGACTTGACTTTAGACTTTGGAGATTTTAGGATTTGACCTTTAGAAAATAGATCAAGGTCAGTGATATTCAATGGATTTCAGGTCCAGGCATATGTCGTATAAATTTGGACAATATAGATATAATCCTTCGTTAAGTATCGTATTAAATAGAATCTGACCTGGATAAGATAGATCACGGTCAGTCATCTTCAGTACAAATCTGGACCAGCGGCAGATGTATACATAGTATCAATTTGGAAAGACTAGCCATATTTCTTCATGTTATATCATAATAAAAAATACATGACCTTGCAAAAAATAGATCAACGTCAGTTAGCTGGGATAGGCTTCTGGCCAATCATCCGTTACATATGTAATATGAATTTGGATACCCTAGCTTTAATCCTTCAAAAAAGTAACCGAAGGCAACAAAATATGTCGCGTATAATTATGCAAATCAGATACACGACAATTCATTTTTATACCATAAGAGCCAGATATAATTTTTCGTTGTTGCCTATGGCGAATTTTTGTAAGTTCAACCCTATCTGGCCTGAAATGTTTGAGAACTTTCCAGGCTTGAGAGCGAGAATATCAGCCCCTTAATATTTTTTTTACCCCTTGGGCTAGAGAGATGAACCTTGCCACAATATACTCTTGGGTCAAGCTCTATCAGAAAATGTAAAAGTCTAATATTACCACTGAGATGACGTCAGAATGCCATTTTAAAAATAGTCATTTTTTGGTCGATTTTTCGATTTTTTTATTTGTCGTTTCTTTCCAAACACTGCATGATAAATCAGCAAATAATAGTCTGATGTGAAATTAAATAGTGTTTGCCCATTTTTCCTTGCAGAAATTTTGAAGAAAAATGACAAGAATATCACTTTTCTGGTACCCCGCATGGCAGCCATTTTGAATTTGCCCATGATTCTCTGCCTGAGGTATCATGCAAATATAGGCTCAAAATGACCCCAATATGATAAGCCACAAAGTCAGCGAGGATCAGCTCTCAAGCTTTTGTCGTTCTGGAGATAGGATAGAAAGCTGGGGGGGGGGGGGACTACTGCCCCCGCTCCAGGCTGCCAATTGTTTGAAATCTGTCAAGGTTGGTCGTTATAATGTAGTACGGTATTACAGCGCTGTATATTCCAAATGGAAATCTTTTTTCTCCTTCCAGGATATCATCGAAAATGACAGCATTCAGTTTGACAATATCTTCAAGGAGTCATTTGCCTTTGATCTTGTGAACGTGAGTATAAAGGTAGAGCACTTCCGAAGATAGAAGGCACGGCGCTATTTTAAGGCGGTCATTAATGGACACTTATTATAGTTTCTTACTTCGCCTGAAAAGCTGGTCCATTTGATGGTAGTTATATTGTTTGTGAGCGTATTGAGTTCTTTTGTAACAATGATTCTGACTCGTGTCATGGATCCACTAATAGGAAATACTTTTGTCTCACGTTTTCCAATAACAATACGACAAAAGTTGGAACATATAAACTGAAAACCCTGAGGAAATATTCTCGTGGAGGAAATGGAGCAACAATCCTAGATATCTGATATCCTAGAGAACCCACGCCGACAAAGCCATATCTCATTTGAATATATTGGCGCACAATTTATCCCGACCAGAGTGTAATGACTATATTAAAGACGTGTTATCATAGTGATATTTAAAATATGTACCAGAATTCTGGGAAACGGATGACAAGTGGCCATTCTGGATATTAGTGTAAAATGTCTGAGTCCAATATCTAATGAACTTGCCAAATTTTGAAATAAGCATGATACCTCTCTATTGTTTTTGGTAAAGAACGTGATATAATAAAGTAATCTTACATTCTCTTCATATAATTATCCAGAGCAAATTGTCCAAAGAAAAATTCTTTACAAATTGATGTTGATATGGACCCAGTGATGATACTAGCTTATGTGTTAATTTCAAAGGAGTCATTGGTATCAACTTTTTCTACATAATGCCCTGTTATACCGGATTTCGATAGACAGGTTGTCGGTAATCCTCGTTGTAAGAAAGATAATTGTGTTGGCTCGTAGAACAAATTAACCCTCACAATTTTTTCCAGAACATTATTAAAATTCGACTGGACAACCGTCGATGCCTGGACTTTCAACGTTTTCTTTACATTGTTCAAGACTCATTATTATAAACTTTAGTAAGTGCGAAAAAAAAAACACATTCAACGAAATGTATGATAATCTGACTCGATATTCTGAGGATTTGAAAACTATTGGATATGAAAAATACAGTATCATAATGACATAATATAATATGCAGAATAATACAAGACTCTTATTTATCGATCCATTCAATAGGGAATCCAGTATTTGCATTCATCGTTTGTAAGATTCCATGGAAACCTTAAGAGCTCCAACTGTGTGATTGATAATCGCTGGCTTCTGAAGATTACGGATTGTTATCCCAGCTGTTGTAAACCGATTACTTCAACAGACGCCGGAGATTATGAGCGCAGTATGGGTAAGTGTGGCGACTGTTAATGGACTGTAACTTCAGGTATCTAACAGCAAACCTTTGAGTACAAGGTAAACGTCGAAAATATTGTAATTGCTATTCTGTGCAGAATTGTTTATATCCTGTGGACTTATGAGTAAGAATTTCGCAGGATATGGGGTACAGGGAGTTAGGGTCTGCAAATCGTGATTGTATTCCGCACTTGCTCAAAATTCAAGTTAATCCTTTAATATACAGCTTCGCCGGTAGCATGGGCTGAGACAGCGGTTCCCAGCTGTTCGTTCAACCACTCTCTTTTCTATCTCTTCAACATGGAGCGTGTTTTTAACCCTATCTGGCCTGGGCTTTTTGGGACGTATCCTGGCCTGGGGGGAGGGCCGAAATGCCCCTCACCCTTAATGCCCCTCTACCAGAAAATCAAAAAAATCCAAGAATCGGTCGAATTTTCCGAATTTTTTATTTATGCAATTTCTCTGCAAAAACTGCATGATAAATTAGTAAATATTAATGTGATGTGACATAAAATAGTTTTTGCCCACTTTTCATCGCAGAAAAGAGGAGATTTTGAAGAAATATGACAAAAACATCACTTTTCTGGTACCCACCTGGCCGCCATTTTGAATTTACCCATGATCCTCTGCTCGGGTGGTTATGCAAATAGGCTCAAGATGACCCCAATATAATAAACTATAAAGTCACGGAGTTTCAGCTCTCCGTTTTTTGTCGTTCCGGAGATAGCGCAGAAAGTTTGGTAGGGAGGGGGCCATTTCGGTTATGGTATCGATAACTGGAGTCAGTATGATGAATATGGATCCAATTGTCATACTATTCGAAGAAAGGACCATTAGGCTTACATTTAGGATAATATTGGCAGCTTCTGGTCGAAAATAATCCAGTTATCATAGATTAAAATTATTTCCTAGGCTCTCTCAATGAACCTGTTAGTGCTATCGGAGCAGCTCTATTTTTAAAGGATTAACTTTAATTTGGTGGAAGTCCGGAATTCGTCAGTTATCTAGCAGCGATTTGCAACAGCTCAGCAGTAGCAGTAAAAGCGTATCTGGGTGCGTATTGACCTTCATTTTTGCATGTCATTAATATGCCTCCGATATATTTCGGTCACTTCAGTTTTAATTGACATCCACGGGAAAGTCCGATAATCTCCGGAAATATCCGTGCACAAGGATCAAAGGTCACTTCCGGTCACGTGGTGGATGAGGTACATGCAAAACTAGGATTTTCCCGGAAAAATAACGAAATGCGGAAAACGGACTTTACACCCACAAATGTGGAGAAATGAATTTTACGGGCCCCATTGTGTACACAGGGGTCGTGCAGGGTGATGGGCGCCCTTTACGCGAATGACTGGTTGGGTACACAATTTGAATTTTCTCGAAAATAAAATGTGGGAAACCGTTGTTTTCACCTAAAATTGCACAAAATCCCGTCAAATGAGTGTACGTGGGCCCTACGTGATCCAAATATAGTATGGAGGTTGTCATGTAGATGTCGACTGGGGTGGCTTGTAGTGGAAGTACCTTCAATCTGCGCAGGAGCAGTCGGGCAGTTAGAAACAAGGCATTTGAGTGAACCTTTTGGGGTCGATGGTTCATACGTGATCCAAATGGGGCGTATGGTGTGTCATTTTGAAGCGCTCTTGGAGTAGAGCCCGACTGGGTTGGTGATTTTGTTCATCATTCTGCGCATGCGCGGTCGGGCAGAATTATAGAAAGAGGGCATTTTTGCAAGTACTGATGGTGGTGTTTGGGGTCTAGTAGCTCATCCCCGGTTTGAATGGGCCGTGGTGGTATTCTTAGTTCTGTAAGTTCTTATCGGGTAGCTCAGCGCATTTGGGTTGATGGGGGCTATCTCATTTAAAAATTTTACTTATTTTTTTAGATTTTGAATGATTTCCTGATTTTGAGGTTACGGAATCCTTGACCTTTGACCTTGACCTAAATTTTGGTATGTGAAACAACGTTTCTTCGTAATCTACGGACACGAATATCTACCGACACGAAAAATCGATTTTGAAGATTTCCTGATTGTGGGGCCACATTGACCTTGATCTAAATTTTGGTACATAACATCGCCTCTCCTCATTGTATCAACGGACACAAATAAATCGTGATTTTTATCAATTTCAGTTTTAGGGTTACTGTGACAATGACCTTTAATCTTGAGCTAAATTCTAGTACGAGACACATCGTCTCCCCTAATGTATCCACGGACACAATATATGTTATTTTTAATTAGTCGTGACATACACATCGTCCCCACTCTTTATATATCTGCGGACACAAAAACACTGCGATGTTGGGACCAGTGACATTCGAGCTTTGAGCTCGACCTTCATTTTGGTAAGCGTCATTATCTCCCCATGGGAAGGTAGATAGAAAACTTTCCTAGATATAGACCGAGCACCAGAGGACGGACGGACAGACGGACGGACGGAAACAGTCATCACATCACACGTCGATTTGGACTCGTCTATGTTTTACTATATTGCAAATCGGCAATGTTCGATTATATAAATGACAGATGATCGTTTTCAGTGTATAGCTCTACATGCATGTTATACTATGCTTGATTTAGGAGGCGTGGCATCTTGGCCAGTGCGTAGTTTTTTATATCATTTGTATATGGAGATCATTAAACGGTTCATTCTGCATGTACTGTGGTCAGAAAGTGTTTTGGAAACAGGATGCTTGAACGAACTATAGAGGTCAGGTTTCCTGTCAGTGCATGTTTTAAATTGCACGATGACAATCAGTTTCTTCAATCAGGATTCAATGCTGGACTTGGAAGATTTTAATTAAGTACTAAGGGTTTAGTACTAAAAGTGTTTAGGTCAAGTAATTGTTTATTCGACTGTTCGTCTTTAGATTTCAAGATCTGTCTCCCTTGGATCATATCTTCGGTTCATTGTACAACCAGGAACTACTCTGCGGTTAATGAATTCAATGAGTAATTCTTGTGATAAAGTACAGTTGTATTTCTTTGAATGTAGATTAGTATGGTAGCAGATATATGTCTAACAAAATCGACATTTTTCTTAGTTTTACCAGAATGACTATTTGAGTCATAACAGTGGTAGATATATGCTGTCATACAGAGACGTCATGCGTATATCGTGCAATGTTGAAGTTAACGACAAGAAAGTGTAGGAGTCAAATTAAAAGAGTGCGTCGTTCCATACACACAGCATGGACTATATTTAAAAATCTATATTTTAATGGCAGATGAGAAATGATACGTTTTTTTGCGAAGAAATGCTGGAAATTGGAAGGTAACATTTACACGGAACGTGGATGTTGTTGTTGTTGTTGTTGTACGCTAAGAGATGTGACGAGATAAAAGATGGTATGTTCCTGCTGTATAGTTATTACCCCGGATGTTGGTGCTCTCATGCAGTCTCTGCACAGAGGTGATGATGGTAATCGAAGTGTTAGGTTTACTCGGATCTCTTGAACAGGAGAGTGCCTGGTATGGCGTAGACCGCGTTTTGCGACAACCGTAAAATGTGTCCATAATTTCAAGGATGGCGATATTTCCCGAGAATGATTAGCACCCAGTCCCACTTCCAGATTCAGGAATCGAGAACTCATAGACGTTTACGCGTTAGTTGACCTGATTATTATTACCGGGGCAAGTTTGAACATATTTCTCATCAACTTTGAAAGAACGATACGGAGTTCATGGCTTGAAATGGCGCTAGAAAATCTCATGTTCGTCGATTTTTTTTTGTTATGAATCCATTGAAATATTTGTCAAATTGTGAAGTATTAATTATTCGTTTTTCGACAAATCGCGTGTTCAAATCATGATACGGTCTCTTCTCTTTTCTTATTTCAAATTGCGTCCCTTTAAATATTTTTTCCATTGAAAATCGATCTTCAGTTATGTTGATATAGATTCCTCATCAATGAGTGTGATATTTAATTCAAAGCCTACTTATTTTGACAGAATTCAGGGAATTTGAATATTTTCACTAACTGAGTGCATATAAACTTCCCTGTCGGAAGAAATTTTACTACGCCGAGTAGAGGGTACGTGTGCCCAAATTGGGGTAATATATAGCCCTGCTTGTGTACAAATCACCGTGCAGGTCAAACTCCTTTCTCATTTCCTTTTCTGTTGTATTCCACGTGTATGTCAATCTGATTTCTATCCTATTGGGATGATCTTGACGAATACCTCAGAGAAATTGCCTCACGTCATGACTCAAGAACAAGTAGAGGACATTAGATTCCGCATATTGTGTAGCTTAGAATACCATATTTTTTTGCGGGGGGAGGGGGTGGCAAACCTGGGAAAGTGACTTCTTGGGGGATTTTTTTAAGGGGAAGTGACTGGAGAGAAATTGATAGGGGGAGTGACCCGCTTCCGGTGGGAATGATATGTACAGAGGAAATATATCATGGGGAGGACATGTCCTACAATCAGGACCATAAACAAAATATACCTCGGAAAATGACCAGCCCACCTAGCCGGCATGAAAAAGGCGTGTCGTCATGACACATAAGCTAGGGAGCTGAGACTTAACACACTATACCTTTGGGCCAAGCTCTACCAGAAAATGCAAAATAATCCAAGATGGTGGTTTTGATGACGTCACAGTGACGTCATTTTTTTGGTCGACTTTTCAGTCAGATTGTCACATTTTTTTATTGATGCAATTTCTCCGCAAAAGCTGCATGATAAATTAGTAAATATTACTGTGACATTGAATTAAAATAGTTTCTGCCCACTTTTCATCGCGGAAAAGCAGAAATTTTGAAGAAATATGACTAAAACATCACTTTTCTGGTACCTTACCTGGCCGCCATCTTGAATTTACCCATAATCTCCTGCTCGGGGGGGTGTGCAAATAGGCTCAAAATAACCCCAAAATGATAAACTATAAAGTCACGGGTGAGCCTAGCTTTCTGTGGTGAGCTAGTCAAATTCATAAACGTGAGGTGAGTACGTTCTTATCGACCCTATACCAAAGTCGAATAATTAAAACATGTGAGTTCTGAGGATATCTTCAATTTCCTGGCCATGTGTTTTTGCGGACAATGCCGTCCATGATTTTCTCCCTCCGAAAAGACATTAAGAAATAAAAAAAAATATTTATATATAATGCTTCAAATACGATTTTACACAGCGGTCACCGATCTGTAATCTATTGTGTCCTATATGACGGAAAATTCTAGGCAAATCCATGATTATCCTAACGCCGTGTGATTCCTCTCCAAATTCGCGGGTTGTGTTCACGTCATGGAACAGCTTATCAGAGCTGTTACTTTTGCGACGACAAACCCAAGCTCACTTCGACCAAGACGGCGGGAACGATCTCTGGATAGATGGGTATCATTTATTGATACAGTCTTTTTTAATGTAATCTTATATCTTCGCGTTACCCTGAACTTAGCTAATGACATGACTATTGAGGGAACATTCATTTCCATTGCTGGATCATTGCAGTAGTTCCAGGCAGTAGAACGCTCAGAGGTTTGACCTTGCTCTCACGACGGTGAAATGAGATAGGTGGTAGCTATAGAATGTAACGTTATCTTATTTCGATTTGAAATAATGGCATGTGGATGAATTAAAGCTAGGCAATATACGAACAGAGGTTTATGTTTGTGTATGGTGCCTGTTCGACAAAGAGTCACATGAACAGGTACAATAAAAGCGTACCTGAGATACAACACATATCACGAATCGTTAGATTCTTGGTATGTGCTTTAGAATAGGTTTACCAGAAGATTATTCTGTGAAGTCATGTGACGCAGTCAGTATGTCGGCACCTCTTCCCACTTCCCTTATATGTGTTGTAATTTTGCTTTTCCTGTTTCAACAAGGCATACCATGAAGTGGTGTGAGATACATACAGCATTTTCGTATGGAATAGAGTGCGAAATCACATTGATTGATTAATTGATTGATTGATTAATTGATTGATTGATTGAGTTTCGATCCCGCTTTCGCGATGGTGGAACAAAGGGCGTTACAAATGTTCGATTATAGAATTGACCCAGATGATCGTTTTCAGTGTGTAGCTAGCTATTTATCCATGTTAGACTATGTCTGATTCAAGATGTGTGGCACCTTGGCCGGTGCATAGTTTTATATATTGTATGTGGAGATCAGTGAACTGTTCATTTTTATCATTTTTATCCCTCTGGCATATGCTCGGGGGATATAGGGATAGCCACGGAAGTCTGTCTGTCCGTTCGTCCCTCCGTCCGTCTGTCTGTCGGCGCGTCCGACCGTATTTCTTGTCAACGCATCTCCTCCTACACTTTTGAAATGGTTCACACGATACTTGGTGGATATTATCGGCACAGCCTGAAGATGAGCATGTGCTCTTCCCGTTGACGGAGTATTTGTCCTTACTGAGTTATTGCCCTTCACAGTTCAAAATACTGTAGATTAAATGATATCATCTTGTCAACGGAACTCCTCCTACACTTGATATGGTTCTGCTGAAACTTGGTGGATTTTATCGGCACAATCCGGAGATGCGCATGTACTCTTTCCGTTGCCGGGGGATTTTTCCGTACTGAGTTATTGCTCTTTACAGTTCAAAGTACTGTAGATCCGTCCATCCGTACTTCTTGTCAACGCAACTCGTCCTACACTTTTGATACGGTTCACGCGATACTTGGTGGATATTATCGGCAAAGTGTGTTGATGCGCATGTACTCTTCCCGTTGACGGAGGATATTTCCTTACTTAGTTATTGCCGTTTACAATTCAAAATACTGTAAATTAAATATCATCTTGTCAACGCAGCTCCTACTACACTTTTGATATGATTCACCCACTACTAGGTGCATATTATCGGCACATCCTGGAGATGCACATATGCTCTTCCCTTTGACGGAGAATTTTCCCCAACTGAATTATTGCCCTTTACTGTTCAAAGTACTATAGATCCGTTCGTCCGTATTTCTTGCCAACGCAACTCTTACTACACTTTTGATATGGTTCACACGATACTTGGTGGATATTGTCGGCACAACCTGTAGATGGACATGTGCTCTACCCGTTGATGGATGATATTTTATTACTGAGTTATTGGCCTTTACAACTGAAAATACTGTAAATTAAATGATATCGTCTTGTCAACATAACTCCTCCTACACTTTTGATATGGTTCTCCTTATTCTTGGTGGGTATTATCCACACGGCCCGGAGATACGCATGTGCTCTTCACGTTGACGGAGGATTTTTCCGTACTGAGTTATTGCCCTTTACAGTTCAAAGTACTGTAGATCTATCTGTCCGTATGTCTTGTCAACACAACTCGTACACTTTTGATACGGTTCACACGATACTTGGTGGATATTATCGGCACAGTCTGAAGATGCGCATGTGCTCTTCCCATTGACGGAAGATTGTTCGTTACTGATTTATTGCCGTTTATAGTTCAAAATACTGCAGATAAATGATATCATCTTGAACTCCTACAAGACTTTTGATACGGTTCAAACGCTAATTGGTGGATATTATGATATGGAGATGCGCACGTGCTCTTCCCGTTGACGGAAGATTTTTCCTTTGAGGAGTTATTGTCCTTTACATTTCAAAGAACTGCGGATTAAATGATATCATCTTGTCAACGCATCTCTTCCTACACTTTTGATATGGTTCACATGCAACTTGGTGAATATTATCGGCACAGTCCAGAGATCCAGATGTGCTTTTCTCGTTGACGGAGGGTTTTCCTTACTGAGTTATTGCCCTTTACAGTTCAAAGTACTGTAGATCTATCTGTCCGTATGTCTTGTCAACACAACTCGTACACTTTTGATACGGTTCACACGATACTTGGTGGATATTATCGGCACAGTCTGAAGATGCGCATGTGCTCTTCCCATTGACGGAAGATTGTTCGTTACTGATTTATTGCCGTTTATAGTTCAAAATACTGCAGATAAATGATATCATCTTGAACTCCTACAAGACTTTTGATACGGTTCAAACGCTAATTGGTGGATATTATGATATGGAGATGCGCACGTGCTCTTCCCGTTGACGGAAGATTTTTCCTTTGAGGAGTTATTGTCCTTTACATTTCAAAGAACTGCGGATTAAATGATATCATCTTGTCAACGCATCTCTTCCTACACTTTTGATATGGTTCACATGCAACTTGGTGAATATTATCGGCACAGTCCAGAGATCCAGATGTGCTTTTCTCGTTGACGGAGGGTTTTCCTTACTGAGTTATTGCCCTTTACAATTCAAAGTACTGTAGAT
>JAVTVY010040554.1:0-19124 GCA_036873755.1 Hanleya hanleyi | reverse complement strand
TTTAGAATGTAGAAATACCTAAAATTTGATTGGCGTTTGTTTTTAGCAAAATGAGAGCAGTACTCTGATTGGTGGACATGTTTGACCGTCCTATAGTACACCCTGTACCCTATATCCATAGGGTACACTAAGCTGCGCGTCTACTGTTGGAGCATCGCACGCGTGCGACGGTCAAACATGTCCACCAATCAGAGTACTGCTCTCATTTTGCTAAAAACAAACGCCAATCAAATTTTAGGTATTTCTACATTCTAAAAATATCCACCAATCAGAGCACGCTTCTTGCACCCAAACAGTCAGTCGCACAATGAATCATTCACACCCACACATACATATAAAAGCGGGCATAATAAAAACGGCCGTAAAGAACAGTGAGTCACCACTCTTGCATTAATAGTTTATAGCATTATGTTAAAATACTCGCGGGTAAACTGGGTCATATCCTAAAATAACATTTGTTAATATATATTTTATGGTAACGAGCGTCAGATGAAGAAAAAACAACTTTATTTTTACAGACAGTTACATATAGTCATCATACAGCTTGTTAAGCCATTTGCTCTCTACATGATCAGCAAGTCGTCCAATTACCCATATGTGAACCTAATGAACCATTTGATGCAAACGCCCCTGCATCTGGCCGTCATCACAAACCAGTTCGATGTCGTACGATATCTGATGATTGCGGGCGGTCAGGTCTATCAGATGGACAATATGGGAAATACACTTCTCCACATCGCATCCCTGGAAGGTCAATTGGAATGTGTCGAGGCTCTTACCAGACTAGTCTACTACGAAGAGACCCTTGGCAACGTTATAAAATTCCCTTCCAAAGAATTTGGAAACAGTTAACTATGAAGGTGAATAAGTCAATTTACCACAAGTAAATTGATAGTTTGGAGATAAAATAATCAATTTGCTACAATAAGAAACAATGTGAAAATATGAAATTGTAGTTGTTTTGAAGATTGTTAAAGATCAAGTCATTCCTTTTAAACAAAAGTATTCCCGTTGAGGAAATGATAACTGTAATGCCGAGGTAATATAATGCAAATATGTACTTTTATTTTAATGTCCTGCTTGTCTGTGTTTCACAGGTCGGACATGGTTACACCTGGCACCAGACAATTACCTTCGACCACACACTAAACAACCCAACCGGAGAATAACAGAGCAGTTGATAATTTTTGGGGTGGACGTGAATACTGCTGTAAGTGATTGTGGCGAACTTTTTACGCATATCACATTTTAAGGGGAGTGATCACTCCCTCAAACTCACATAATCCCTACCAAGGAGCGTCAATGATCACTCTCCCGGAAAAATAGCAAAGTAATGTGGAGTTATACGGACGAGTCGGCAATACTTCGGTAATACAACAATCACCCTAGCCTATACTGAGATACTCAATATGCATTCGCATTTACTCAGTTACTCAATATATACTCACATTTACCCATTATATACTCAGTATATACTCAGTTACTCAATATGCATTCGCATTTACTCAGTAAATACCCAGTTACTCAATATATACTCAAAATTACCCGCTGTATACTCAGTTACTCAGTTTTTACTCAGTATATATTGAGTTAATCAATATGCATTCGCATTTACTCAGTTACTCAATATATACTCATACACATTTACTCAGTATATATTCAGCTACTCAATATGCATTCACATTTACTCAGTAAATACTCAGTTACTCAATATATACTCAAAATTACCCGCTGTATACTCAGTTACTCAGTTTTTACTATATATACTGAGTTACTCAGAATACCATCCATTGGATTGGATGAAAATATACACCACCGTGGAGGTAGTCAAAAATAGAATGATGTGTGCGTAAAATGGTTTTTCCACATGTCAATAGCAAAATGATACTGACATTTTGTGAAAATGAAATTCCGTTGTTTGGCTAAAATACACTTGTGCATTAATTGTTCGGTGTCTAGAAATGTAATAAAGTAGCAGTAATATATTTATAGCAATGCACTCAGTGGCATGTAGCGAGTTAAAATGTGATTTGTAAACTTAAGTATAACTATTACCCTACCTTGGCTGATTTGGCCGCAGTGGTCGAATACAATCACAAATGTGAAGATATGAATAAACCAGTGTAATATGTAATCATTTTGCTAATTTCTCGTGCATTTTTATTATCACCTCTGCCGCTGTAACCTACAGACTAGACTGGAGGTCTGTTAGGAGTTTAAGTTAACAGAAATCTGTATAAAGGCTAGTCTAAAAAGCACGTATTCCCCTCCAAATATTTTAATTATCGATTTTTTATAAGAAGGTTGCCAAGACCGTCTAACACATTAAGATTTCTATTGGGTAAATATGGCCTAGAGCACGCTGAAAAGGAGCTCTGGCACGCGTTGATACACACCAATAAAAATTTTACAAAAGGGATTATTTAGCCCTTTATTGTCACTTAGACTGATATTTAAGAAACTGATGAAAAGTGCTGAAAAAGTTAAATTTGTGTGTCAAAGAAAGCACACTTAAGGCGCGAACTTAGCTGAGCAGAGTACAGACGTGCCTGTGCATGTCGAGAATATAAGACAATACTGGGGGCAAATGACTCATAGTTCTTTGTTTGTGGGAGTCTACATAGATGCAAGTCTGTACATGTTGAGAATACAAGACAAAGGGATAGGTGTACTAATAAGAAAGCATGGGTTTTTCCCAATGATGTCGGGATTTAAAAATAGAACCGAGGCGATGCTGTATAGAACTTACATATGAACACTGGGATTAATTATATATAAAACAATGAGCATTAGATACTCAGGGAATACTACATATGAAGTATCAAAACGGGGATTATTAGATAAGTAACAAAGACACTATTTTGGGCATTATTACATATAAGATTGTGTCAGAAGCAAGGTGACTTGGGTGAAAATACTGTGATTTTTGATATATATATAATGTGTAGACAAAATATATTCCAGTCAAGAAAACACATGTAAATATCTATGTAATCTATTTGGAGGGCCGCGAAATGTCTAAGGGAAACAGCCCTTAAAAGTCAATAAATTAATCAAACATATGAGATAAAAAGGACTAATACATA
This sequence comes from Hanleya hanleyi, assembly GCA_036873755.1. Taxonomy (NCBI): domain Eukaryota; kingdom Metazoa; phylum Mollusca; class Polyplacophora; order Lepidopleurida; family Hanleyidae; genus Hanleya; species Hanleya hanleyi. The sequence goes on along the minus strand of JAVTVY010040554.1, from coordinate 16,038 downwards.
TGAAGTAACAAGACGGGGATTAATAGTAACAAAAACACTATTTTGGGCATTAATACATATAAGATTGTGTCAGAAGCAAGGTGACTGGGGTGAAAATACTGTGATTTTTGATATTAATCATGAAGTTCATGTCTCATTAAGACCTCATTTTGACAACATAATTATACGAAACATGTATAAGGTCGGTGAAGAAGAATAACAGCCGAAGTGCTATTTTTATGAATGGCAAAACACATTTGAATAACGTCAATTAAGATTTCTAGTGCAATGATATCAATGAATATAGCCTGACTCGCCTAGGCGCACTGACCAGACAAACGCTTTGATCCATCGGCTCGAGGTCACAAAAGGGCGCGCATGTTATTATCCCTTAGAGTTAAATGATAATGCCAGGTGGCATGTGCGCTCGATCGTGCGTATATGAAAGGAACGCTTGTATTTAATTACCTCTTTGGGGAAGAAACGAAACAGAGATTTGTACATGTAGAAGAGCTTGAAAATCAGTTTATTTACTCTTTTCATGTATTAAGGACAGTGGTTGGGTTTTCTCAATAATGTTAGTGTGTGAGCGTGTACGGCTCTTTGTTTATGGGGAGTCTGTTGTTATGTTTAGACACGTCTGTACTTGTCGAGAATTAAAGACAATAGAAGAGGTGTATTCACAATACTGTGGGCAAATGACTCATAGCTATTTGTTTGTGGGGAGTCTACATAGATGCAAGTCTGTACATGTTGAGAATACAAGACAAAGGGATAGGCGTACTAATAATAAAACATGGGTTTTTCCCAATGATGTCGGGATTTAAAAATAGAACCGAGGCGATGCTGTATATAACTTACATATGAGCACTGGGATTAATTATATATAAAACAATGAGCATTAGATACTCAGGGAATACTACATATGAAGTATCAAAACGGGGATTATTAGATAAGTAACAAAGACATTATTTTGGGCATTATTACATATAAGATTGTGTCAGAAGCAAGGTGACTTGGGTGAAAATACTGTGATTTTTGATATATATATAAAGTGTATACAAAATATAATCCAGTCAAGAAAACACATGTAAATACCTATGAAATATATTTGGAGGGCCACGAAATCCCTAAGGGAAAAAGCCCTTAAAAGTCAATAAATCAATCAAACATATGAGATAAAAAGGACTAATACATATGAAGTAACAAGACGGGGATTAATAGTAACAAAGACACTATTTTGGGCATTAATACATATAAGATTGTGTCAGAAGCAAGGTGACTGGGGTGAAAATACTGTGATTTTTTATATTGATTGTGAAGTTCATGACCTCATTTTGACATCATAATTACACGAAACATGATTAAATGTAATACAGTCATCCAGTAAATCAACCGACAACGATGATAAACATACCTTTTAGGGACTAAAGAGATGTTCCGAAAGAGAACTTCCAACTATGTACAATTATTCTATATTTCCAAAATGGCCCTCGATATTTAGTCACTCAGTCACTTGTAAACGATTACATGGGTTGGTCCCATTATACAGACTTTATAGTAAATATAATACAGACAGAATTTAACGAGAGGGGGGAAAATGGGTGAGTAGAATAGAAAGAAAGCAATATCATGTACGCATGATTGGAATATCCTCGCTCTAAATGAGCTACTATTGAACCGTGCGGGGGTAGACTATAGTAATACAATTCAGACAGAATGAGTAGTAGAGAAAGCGAAAAGCGGAAACACTGTGACCTTTGTGGAGAGATCTTTAGTTATGGGATGGTACCTGTCCGATAAACAACATGAATTATAATATATGTGGGCAAATAAAATTTAGCTATTGATGACTCATGGCTCTTTGTTTATTGTTCTGTTTAGACGCGTCTGTACTAATCGAACCAATCAGAGGATAGCTCTTCTATTGTCTAAAAATAGACACCAATCAGAGCGTAGTTCTTTTCTATTGTCTAAAAATATCCACCATTCAGAGCACGGCTCTTGCATTGACACGGAATTATTGGCTAAAGCCTTCGAGGTCTGACGTCACAATATACGTTAGTCACGTGATATTAGGAGTGTATATAAGAGAACGGAATTACCAGCCCCTTCAAAACCTCTTATCATATTCCACCATGCAAGACCAACATCGAGAAACCCTTCGACGCAACTTCGTGACCCTAGTGAACGAGATGAAAGATGTCGGCCATGTTTGCGATTTACTCAGGACTAAAAACATACTTACTAAACAAATGTGTGAGAGGATCATGGTTGAGAAAACGAATACAGATCGAGCCCGACAACTGATAATAGACCTCACAAGACGTGGACCTAAGGCGTATCAAGCCTTCAAGGAAGCACTATGGGAAACGGGAAACCATGCATTGGCAATGACGCTGCACCCCGTGGAGGAACAGATGATGGATATACCCCCGGAATTTTACGATATGGGAGTGAACGACGAAGATAACGGAGGAAGAATCAAAGATTACATACGCTGAATTGACTTTGGAGCGGGCTTCGACCGAAAATGTATAGTTTGCTTTACAACGGGGAAGAGAAGAAAACGGCGAAAGGTATTACCAAGTATGCCATCAAGAAAAAATTAAGACATGCTATGTATAAAGACTGTTTATTCAATCGAAAAAGTGTCCGTACAACCATGAATCAAATTAAAAGTATAGATTATCACCTCTACAGTCTGACAGCAATCAATCACTGAATGCAATAATCCGCTTAATGAGGGAATCATTCATTCATTCAATAATACGCGTAATGAGGGATTCATTCAATCTGCCACAAACTCACTGATGCAATCACAAAATCACTGATACAATCCTACAATCACTGATGCAATCATTTACACAATCCTACAATCACTGATGCAATCATTTACATAATCATACAATCACTGATGCAATGATTTACATAATCACAAAATCATAGATGCAATCATTTACACAATCATACAATCACTGATGCAATCACAAAATCACTGATGTAATCATTTACATAATCACAAAATCACTGATGCAATCACAGACTGAATCATGGGAGTCCATTGTGCTGCATAGACGCGTCTGTGCTTGTCGAGATTTAAAGACAAAGGGACAGGAGTATTAACAATAGTATGATTCACCACGGGGGCACGTTTGTCGAGAACTATAGACAAAAAAGCAAGCAATAACAAAAGAATAGGGGTTTTCGCAATACTGTGGGCAGATAAAATTTTAGCTATGAATACAATCGATAGCGTGACTCATCGCTCTTCGTCTATGAGGAGACTGCCTAGATAAGTTTGAACTTGTCGAGAACTACATACAAAGGAGCAGGGGAATTAACAATAGTATGACTCACCACTCTTTGTTTATTGTCTATTGTGCTGCCTAGACGCGTCTGTACTTGTCGAGAACTAACAAAAGAGCAGGCAATAACAATAGAACAGGGGTTTTCCTAATGATGTCATGATCTAAAAATAGAACTGAGGTGATAGAAAATAGAACTTACATATGAACACGAGGAGTATTAAATAACAAAAAAATGAGCCGAGGTAACAGAGGATACTATGTATCACCGGGCCGCCACGCAGCGCGCGCGTGTTATCCGGACGCGCGCGCGGATTATCCGCGATTGTGTGCGCGGGTCAAAGGTCACATCCAGGTCAAAAGGTCACCCTTCCGAACCTAAGGGTTTTCCCAATGATGTCATGATCTAAAAATAGAACTGAGGTGATACCCCATATAAAAATGGGGATTATTACTTATAAGTAACAAAACATATTATGCAGAAAATTAGGGATTATTACATCTTAAGTAACAAAAACACTATTTTGGGAATTATTGCATAAATACATTGAGTCAGAACCGGCTAAACACCTTCTACTGGAGAGTCACATGGGACAGGGTATAGGCTTGGGACACCCCTTATTTAGTACCCTTGTGGAAGCCGAGGGAGACTGAGCTTACATGTGCTGTATGATTTTCATACCGTCTCCCACATTTACCATTCTGGTGTTTCCTGGAATCATTGAAGCGAGTAAATCTTTCTTTTTATGTTTTTAAACTTGAACAGCTAGATTTTGGAGGCCACGTCCATTTGTTTATACGGTGCAATATAAGGTATATGATACCGATATCTTGGCACAGGACTGTCTTTTATATAGGGCGCACATGACACTGACCGAATTGGTGAGGGCATGGAGAGTTCAGGGGCCGCGGAACCGGGGGGGCAGGGCCCTCCCCACTTTTGAGACTGCAATGTTATAAGTCCTATCTTAGATAGCACCAGTCCAGCATTTAACATGGCCGATATAGAGTTCAGGCCCCACTTTCAAACGTGCTCCGAGGCCTGAGTTGAACAAAAAAATCCCCCCCCCCCCCCGCCCCTGGGAAGAGTTGCGACACAGTGTCTCCCCTATAGAGTGTCCCATCTCTCCCTGCACTTTCAAAGAATATTGCGATATGTATGGTATTACTTTCGGTTGGCAAAGGGATAATTTTTTAGCAAGTTCACATTTCCATGTTAAGCCATTATTTTTTTCAAATAAAAAAGTTATGGTAATAATATCCACCGCGGTGGAAATAATTTCCATCACGGTGGAAATTATTTTCTCCACCGCGGTGGATATTACTACCACCGCGGTGGAAATTATTTTCACCGCGGTGGAAATTACACCGCGGTGGATATTATTTTCTGTGATTTTTTTTTGGTTATTTTTGATGTTTCACGCAATTTTCGAGGTTTTCGCTAATTTCCAGTGTTTTCATGTAGTCGTTTGAATTGTTGTTGTTGTCTCTAGAAAATGGATTTCCAGCGTTTTCCTATGGAAATGATTGCAGTTTCTTGAAGAGGATAACAAGAAAAGAGAGAAAATGCGAAAGTGAAATCTTGAAAATTAGAGAAAGGCAGAAAATTGGAAAGATCAATGCCTGGCCCTAACAAGCCACCGTAACACACAGATGAGAGAAGCAAAAATACTGAAACAAGGTTGTGTCGCGTTTCCTTTTCCTGATAGAAGTGCCTCCCCTCGGAGGAGGGAAAATCTCCAGATAGAACGGTGACTGCAAATGTTACTAAAACAATGTAGTGTTTCTCAGAGGGGGGAGGGGTGTAGAACAACTATTCTTGCCTTTTCTCTGAGAAGGATACAGGGAGCAGATACATTGGACATGTATACGTGCTCTCGATCAACCGGGATTGAGACAACGTCGAGCGTACACATGTGCCGTGTCCCTCATTTGTGGGTATGTCCATCTGTGGATGTGTCCATGACACCTTTCAAGTTATCCGAATATTTTACAACCTGTTTTCCCACTCCATCCTCCCAGAAAATGTACAATGATCTGGTTTGTTAACATTTACTTTCACTGTCTACGTGGAGCAATGCTACACTGAACGTCAGGAGTAGTAATAAACGCGCAGAACTAGCTATGATTAACCTTGCTTGCCCAGAGGTCACAGTTTCTATAGTGACTTTCGACCAGCCCGCATTCTTCTGCGGTGATACGGTCACTTCCAGTGCGGTAATAAGGTCACGTGTCGAAAATAGTCCCACGACTTTCAAATCGAAACTGACAGTTAAATTCAAATCCGAAATTGGGTCAGGTGCAGATTAAGTAGGTCAAACAGCGCCTAAATATCACGATAAATAGACTCATCAAGGGTGATTACTCCTGTCAAAGATAAATCAGACCTTTTCCGCCCTTTCTTTTTGAACAGTTTTATTCCAACATGCGCAGAGTCAATTAAAGGAATTAGGTCAGGGGAGAAAACAATTCCACTATCTGGTCCCCGATGCTATCTCCAGCACTATGTCCAGCATAAAGGCAAGTGGGAACTTCCTTTTCTCCACATTTCCAATACCGAGAACGGGAGAGACTAAAGACATGAGTATTTCACCATGAGCCCAGCTTTATTTATACCCGGGGGGGGGGGTCATCACTTTTCATAAAAAAAATTGTACACCGTGTATGGGAAGGACCTTGATTTGTATACATCTGGGTTTTTCAAACTTTCAGTCGATTAGTCTCTTCCAATTTCCGACACATTTCCTCTCAACTTCGACATTTTCCTGTCGTTCCCCTGGAGCACAACTGACGTCACGAACAGCGCCAAATGTTGAAAAACTACAGAGTAATATATGGAGCGAAAGATGCTCCTCAACTTCAAAATAAATCGTCAAATGATGTTTCCTCAATAGCATTGGCACTATGAAGAAAAGACTGCAAATCGAAAAACCTTCGCAGTTCACCTTTAACATACTTGTACGGTATACCATATTTCATGCCATATGCAGTCGGGACAAGTGACGGACCTTGCCTTGATTGCCAAGATTTTAGACTGGCAATGACTTTACGAAAACAGAATATGCTGTCCATGGAAAAAAGAAAGGTCAGATGAGGAGAATCCTATGATGGCCGATAGGGGCCATCGCCCTTTGCCCTTGAAACATTATGGGCGATGATCCCTGTCGGTCAACATGGAATCCACCCTCCCCCACTTCCGCTCTCACCTTCCTTTACTCTTCTCTGCAACTCCTCTATCGGTACCGAGAACGGGAGAGACTAAAGTCATGACCAGGGGGAAATGGCTCCGATCCGGAAACGATCTTTGGTATTTGTAGTGAATTTTGACTAATTTTTCCCAGCAATCGTAGAAGATCCTAATTTAAATTTTATGTCATCATATTCAAAAAGTGCAATTCAGAAACTTCGAAGATTAGAAATTAAATCTCTAAAATAAAATAGTATTTGAAACACACATGAGTTTATAGAGATATACAACTTCAATGAAACAACAAGCACTTACCTCAGTAGAAAAAAAATAAGTTGATAAAACTCTTTGGGAAAAGTCTTATTTGTCAAACTTGTAACTCCGCTGTTCATTTAAACAGTCTGACAACGTCGCATGCGATATTTTTTTTAAATCGCTATTTCATTGGTTATAATCGTTCCTGTTTTGACAAACATGTATACTACGTGTGGACAGGTAAAAAAATTTCCTGTTACATGTATTTCTTTCAAGTTTGTCACAACAGTTTTTCTTAAAACCTGTTTTCCATGGCTCCAACATCGCTCGTTGAATTAAGTCGGGATCACAGAGGGGATTATATACACAACGGGATATATTTCCTCACAATAGCAAATGATTGACAGATTCGGATGTCAGAATGTGTTAATTGCATTTGTAAACTCTATGGCAACAGTTAGAACAATAGGCCCACATTTGCATTGACTAAAATGTCAATGCAATTTATGAACATGACAACTTGAGAGAATATGTATATTAAAATACCGAATGTCGATCAAAAAGCTTATTGTATTAAGGAAATGTTCTTCGGTAAACATGGTGAACAGATGACATGCTCTATATCGAGTACACGCTTAAAACTAAAGTGTTCTACCTTACTCGTAAAGTGTTGAAATAACCCTTTAAGTGTGTCCACAGGGACTGCTCTTTAAGTGTTGTCCCTGTGGACACACTTAAAAGGGTTATTTCAACACTTTACGTGTAAGTTTCAACACTTTAGTTTTAAGAGTGTATACTAGGTAACCTACGCTGATGTATTATATTAGCCGTATAGAGTACGATGTTATACCTTTGGGTCAAGCTCAACCAGAAAATGTAATAAAATCCAAGATAGGCACTCTGATGACGTCCCAGAAGGCATTTTTTTGTTGATTTTTCCAAAATAATAATCTGATGTGAAATACAGTCCATTTGCAAGTTTTGCCCACTTTTATCCGCTGAAAAGTAAACAGTTTAAAGAAAGATGACAAAAGCATCACAGAATACCCACTAGCCAGAAAATATCGGCCAATTAAGGTCGGATAAGGAAAAAAAAGTAACAATCGAATAAAACAAACAAATAATTTAGAAGATGAAATTAAGTTTAACTGTTGTTTCCATCGTGAAATTGATTAAAAAAGCGACACAAATAGACATATATCCACGCAATTTCCACGCAGTATCACTCACCATTTCAGAGACCACATATAAACTCGTCCATTGACATTCGTACGATGCCCACCGAGACGGGAGCATGAGTGGATGAGTTTTTTTTCAAGAAAGGAGAGAAAGATTGTCAAAGTTTAAAATATGTTTAAAATATTGATAATCAATTTGGGTAGTGCAATAGAATAGAAATAATGTTTTCATAGGCGTGCTCAATGGTTATTTTATGCACGGTTAGGGTGGGAAAGTTAATGAATTTTAAAATATAAACTTTCCCACACTAAACGTGCGTGAAATAACCATTGAGCACGCCTATGAAAACATTTCAGCTATATAGCGACGATCAGACAGAATTCTAAGTATTCCAACAAAAACAAGTTAATGACCCAGCAATCCAGAAGTAATAAACACAACACATCAAAAACATGTACATATATTAAAAATTATACAACAAATCTCAAATAACCTAAAAGATCTTCTAAAATAGCTGCTTGATAAAAAGAATCTCTTTCAATCTTAAACTCTATACAGTCGATCAAAATATCTTTCATTGTCCTTAACCAATCCGAATACACCTTGGGCTGGTTCCTTTTTCTTGAGTTGATCGTGTATGGTCGATTCTACATCGGAACGTTTTATTCAGATGGCCCAATATCACGGTGGGTATCCAAACAGATCTCTACCAGTGCAAACGATCTCTACCATCTGCACAACGATCTCCACCAGCTAATATTACGGGTTTACGAGCAGTGGTATGTACCAATTTTAGCTTATTTTGCCAGGAAGACCTGAGTAATACTCGGAATGATATAGCGCAGCGTACGCCTAAATATACGAGGAAATATATTTCGTTCTTGTTTCAAACGTGCGTCCTCTGATTATTTCATAATCAGGGACACCGATCGCCCCATCGACGATTCAGTATTGAGAATGTGATGAAATTTACCGGTCTTTAATGTCTTGAATTGAAATTCTGATAGATAGGGGCTACTTTATAAAGAAATATTGTCAAATTCCAGTCAGATTTCACATATATGGGTAAAAATCAGCAAGTTTATGTGAAAATATGAGTGCACAATGTACTTTTCGGAAATTACAATTACAACGATCTCTACCAATTCCTGACAACTATCTCTACAGGTTCGGTGCATGGAAAGTGTTGGACAAAGATCTACAAATCAAGTCGTATGAACAGGCCTAGAACCAGAGATATATTGTGCGGATTTGTCTGATGCCAAGTTGCGCACGCATGCACGAAAGATGATCGAGTCAGTTCGGTCTCGTCATTGGGAGCTCGGAAAATTACGTACCGGTACACAATGTGCATGACCTTAGTCCGAAGGTTCGAAGTGAGAACGAATAAATTGGCTTGATATGATGAAAATGATCTCAACATTCTTAAAATGAAAGCGTTTTATTTAACATTATTAATGTCCGAGGTGTTACACCATCATATAAACTGTTATATTTGTAACACTCTCAGAAAGTGTTGAAAAAATATCTAACATTATGCTACACTTTACTAGGCTGAATTTAACACTTGTACAGGGTGTTCCAGAAGTCTTGGTCACATTTCAAATCCTCGTATCTGCTGAGCCATGAATGGTAGTAAGATGAAACTGGTACCATTTGAAAATGAAAGTCATTAAGTTTTGTGTAATGCTAATGATGTTGCCATATCGTTTCAGAACGGCAGCTGTTGCAAACATCGACAACACAATGCTGGAACGCGTTTGGCAAGAATTGGACTATCGGCTTGATGTGTGCCGTGTGACCAACGGTGCTCACATTGAACATCTTTGAACATTCCATAAACAACTTGAGATTGCAAGCTTTCAGAATCTATAACATGCATTTGTATATCCTCAATAGTTTTCAATATATTCAATGTCAAAATGTGACCAAGACTTCTGGAACACCCTGTATAGTGTTGTATTGCTCATCATACTGGAATATAATGTGGGATATAAAACTCTCTTTTTTCAACGCTTTTTGTCAATTCTCGGACATTTATAGTGTTACATACGGGTCATTCTCAAGGAAAGGCGCAATTCGTGTCACTCGACCCAAATTTCCTTCTAACCAATCTTATATGGCTGAAAAAATTCAGATTGTTCATATAGTATTCATTTAGTAGAGTACGAATAACTTATTGCAAGCACTGTCCGGATTGATTTTTTGCGGTAAAATTTCACCAGAACCCTCAATTTAGGGTAAAATAGACCTGTCACTGGGTGTAGTGATCTACTTGATACCACGATAAAGTTGCCAGAAATTCTTTTTTTCTACATTATTCTACCTTTTTGGCAACCAGCTGCATCTGTTCTTTCAATATATGAATATATTGTTTACAAGGGCAGATTATCTTGTGAAAATGGCATGGGCAAAGGTCTGTCACTGGTTTTCGGGTCATTGGTGTTACTGTAACTGAAATCGGAGCCAAAAAGCGAACGCCCAAATTAGAAACAAAGTTTTGCCACCAGGCGGCTTCTTTTCCAAGCGCGGGTAAACTTGAGATTCCATACGAAGTGTTTTATGAAACTCTTTTCTCTATTTCCGTCATTTCTAGCTCCCAATTTTCAGCGTATGTTTATTACCGGTCACTGGTGTTACGTGTCAGGATCAACATGTAATGGCTCCCGAGTTAAAATATTAACTGGTAATAAAGAAATGTGCGTATGAATGACAAAATCATTGTTTTTGGACCGTCACGACAATATACGAGGGAGCAACAATTAATTCCTTCCAAAATGTCAGTGGTGTTACCTGTCAGTGGTGTTACTATTTGCAGGGTAACACCATTGACAATAATCATGATTTTGCTTCAAGTTTCAGTACAACTTGAACTTACCTTTCTTTCAGATACTAAGTAAAGGAGTCTTGTCATATACATGTTTTGCCCCTAAATAGCTTTCACTTACGGCTGCATTTTTGCCTCTATGAACAAATTGGTCACTGGTGTTACACGAGGTCAGTGGTGTTACTCGAGGTCACTGGTGTTACCGGGTTGTCACTGGTGTTACATTTCAGTTGGATAAATATTTGAAGAAGAAGAAGCAGTTTTATCAGAAGGCTTTTCATATACCTGTTTTACCCCTAAATATTCTTCACTTGCAACTGCATTTTTGCGTCTATGAAGAAATTAATCAAGGTTACGTGTTACACGAGGTCAGTGGTGTTACGGATGCAAGAATCGTCTAGAAATTCAGAAACACTTGTTTAAGTTGTCCCATATTTTGAAAAAGAAACAAACTCGATTAGTATAACGTCAGCATCAAGAATAAATAGGTTTATTATGCAGAATCTACATGAATGGTTGATACATGCGGTCCAATTGGCTGATTTTGGTGAGCTAAGTAGCATAATTAGGATATTAAAAACAAACTTGTTTTCTTAACTTCAATATTTTTTCATCATTAGCCATAGTTACACGCAATCTATTGCCTAGCTTATGTGTATCTTCCTATTTCTGTCCTCTTAGTGCCCAATATACTGATCATTCCTGTGTAACACCACTGACATGATTGAAGACAACTCCACCGTTAAGCGTTACGAAAAGTTTATTATTCGGAATTTTCTTTTATTGTACGCATTATAAAGAGTTTTGTCAATGGAGACTCTGTTGAAATCAAATTCTGTAGTCATTGGTGATCTTGATTTTGAGATATTTCCCCAAGTGAAAATGTGCCTTTCCGTGAGAATGACCCATACAACAATTTCAATTTAGCACTTTCTGAGAGTGGAAACGTTGTCGAGTCCAGTGGCCAACCCTAGATTTTGTGGTGTGAATAGCGGGGGTGTTGATCAGTAGAACTTAAATAAATTAAATGGTCTTAGATCTAGATTTTTCTGTATATACCGGCGAATATCACCACGTCACAGGTGTTTTCGCCAAAATCATGGAAAATACATTTTCTGCGCATGCAGCAAGGCAAGGAATTCAAAGCATAGGCCTACAGATATATCCGCATGCATTGTTTTTTTATTGGATCATAAACACACCGGAAAGTCGATAATAAATGAATAAATTTTATATGACTTTACATTTAATTCAAATGTATGGCGTTGAAAACTGCATTTTAAGACTACGAAACAATCTCCAAACTCGGAAACCATCATGCGAGCTATGCTGATATTTTGAACACTGTTTCCCCGTCATGTGATCTTTTATCATCGAATAAAAAGTGTGGGTCTTCGATCCACTTTTTTATGTAAAAATCTTTGAGTGTTCCTATTTCCATAGTTTTCGCGACAACATAGTTTTTTTTGATAACATCTCTCATCGGAAAGATGAAATGTCCTAAAATAATTGTGTTACGGCAACAGAAAATATATGTACACAATATGTGAAAGTTCTACCTGGATCGCTTTATGATTACGTATAATTATGACATGAAATTGGAATCCGTATCATGTGCTATTTCCTGAAAAAAAAAGGATCTAAATGGAGTCATTTTATTTTTTCGATTTCAACGGCACCACGTATAGGCCAAAATGCCGCCTTATCGTATCATCTCTTTTTTTTCAATTTCAAATCGCCTTTATTTGTGTACCGGTAAATGTATCTTTTTGCCAAAAGCATCAGCGTGTTGATAGCACATTGTTCTTTTCCCCCAACGTAATCATGTTAGGGAGACCCTTATCAATAAATATATATGAAAATCAATAAAGACAAAATTATATTGCCATGTTTGAGCGATCCCGCTCTATAAAATGGAGGAAAAAAGGGGCGTTTTTGCTCAATAACTTTGATTCCTTCGAAACCAATACCCCAAAACTTCAGGCGCATTAATCTATCTATTGTTCCACGTCCTTTAATTAATATGCCATTTTAAGAACCAGTCAATGTTGTTTCAGTAGCGTGACAGATATTTGGCCTATTAAATTAGATAAATAACAAGTTACTTTTAGCAAACGACCGCTTTTATCTCCATTTTAGAGAGCGGGATCGACCTAACATGGTAATATGATTTTGTCTCTATTGATTTCTCTTGTAGACCCATTGGTTTCAGCTTATAAATCTCCCAGAGTAGGCCTATCCCAACGCTGTAAGCGCTGATAGAGATCGTTGTCAACTTCAACACAGAAAAACATGCATATCACAAACTCATGGTAGAGATCGTTGTAAAATGAATAGTGATTTTGATTGAAATTCTTCTCCCAATCAAACAGGACGACTTTGAGGCTTAATTATTTCAGTTACTTGAACAATAAGCCATACTTAAAGGGACAAACACAGCTGGTGTACAGTCAGATATGCCCTAAAATAGACCATTCTTTGATGATGGAGTCGATTCTCCTAATCGGCATAGCAATCCTGTGTCCCAAATCAAAAAATAACGAAAAGACATCAGGCTTTAGCTTGCACGTGCTATAAATCTAGATACTCATATGGGTACGCTGTGCTATGTGGTTTACAGATCTTTTCAGTGCTTGGCTGATTATTTTGCCTTGACCGGGCATGCTCCTCTCGAACATCTAACAATTTATCGCTTCACGCACCGGTAGAGATAATTTCATTACGGGTAGAGATCGTTTGCACTGGTAGAGATTTGTTTGGATACATACCGTGCAGCTATTAGGCTAAGAGAGCTGCACCCATGGAACCCTTGACATAAATGAACAGGTTTCAGATAAACATAATTATCAGAGCTTTTGATTACTCTCCTCAAAACTGCCAATGCAAGGGAGATAGAGTCATCACTTTCACATCACTCACACATCACTCACACAAAACCAAAATCCACGATACTGATCAACAGGTCTCGCAGATTTCACAAACATGAGAGACAAACTTTGTGTTTGCCATAATGAACTTTTCTCAACTTTGGTAGGTAGGAAGGTTCAATTTTTTTCCTTCTTATAAGTTATTGAAATATTAATCCTTAGGATTTTAAAAAATTCTGCTAAAAAACATAAGAACAATTTTTTTTGCTTTACCTAAATGTTTTTTAAATCATGATATACATGGGCAGGTAGGGTTACCGTCAACAGGCTCCTGTATATTTTGGATAAAATGCTACAAGTTCTACATCTCAGTCTGATGACCGAGTATTTTGGGGCAGTCAGGGAACCAAATTACAGAAGTCATAAAATTATAACCTTCAACAAAGAATCTTTTTGACCTAGATAAAAATAGTCAATGCAAAACTTTCCCCCTTTAGGTGAACAGGTCCCAAAATATGGAGTCTAAATTAGAAAGTTCTTTGCTTGGAATACCCGGCCGACCGACCCAAAAATATCCCCACAACTCAAAACTTTTTGAAATTTTTCCAAATCTGTCTAAGAAAATTGAATGTTTAGAGTTCGGAAAACTCACGGTAACAGTCTCGCTGATATCAGTTTTTGAACAAATTCACAATCGATTACAGCATTTTGCTGCCCTTATTTTGAAATTGCTGTGTAAATCCTCAATCTTTCAAGAAGAGTCATTTGGAGAAAAATGCAACTGGGTTTTGGCGAAGTGGTTGAAGAAAATCTTTGAAAAGGGGACAAAACAGTGGCTTGAGAGCGATGAATTGTTCGCCATCTCAGTTAAAAGGTACCTGGTGCTCATAGTAAGCGCCTGTTACCGCTGCAGGTGTTGTTTTAGTAGGTGCCAGCAAATGAACAAGTGTACAACTCTTATCATAGCTTATCTGGGTGCAAGAATCATGCCTCCAAAGACATAAAGCTGAGGGCTTATATCCCCTTCTTTTTATTGTCTCTGGTTTGCCATAGAAGAAAGATCATGTTACATTTATCTTCCCTCTGCTCAACTTTTGTGGCATTTCCTTCCAGTGACCTCAACTTCTCCGAGTTTATTTGGGCAATGTAGTTGATAACTTGGCTACATGTATGTTATAATTTTCTAACTTAATTAGTTGGTCCCCTGACTGTTAACAATGTACATGTATATTGCTGTATCTAAGTAGCTGTGATCTGGTGCTTTATACATTCCTGTATTCGCTGATCTATGTACATGTATATTGCTGTATCTACTGTAAGTAGCTGTGATCTGGTGCTTTATACATTCCTGTATTCGCTGATCTATGTACATGTATATTGCTGTATCTACTGTAAGTAGCTGTGATCTGGTGCTTTATACATTCCTGTATTCGCTGATCTATGTACATGTATATTGCTGTATCTACTGTAAGTAGCTGTGATCTGGTGCTTTATACATTCCTGTATTCGCTGATCTATGTACATGTATATTGCTGTATCTACTGTAAGTAGCTGTGATCTGGTGTTTTTATACATTCCTGTATTCGCTGATTCTATGGCACATGTATATATTGCTGTATCTACTGTAAGTAGTTGTGATCTGGTGCTTTATACATTCCCTGTATTCGCTGGATCATGTACATGTATATTGCTGTATCTAAGTAGCTGTGATCTGGTGCTTTATACATTCCCTGTATTCGCTGATCTATGTACATGTATATTGCTGTATCTAAAGTAGCTGTGATCTGGTGCTTTATACATTCCTGTATTCGCTGATCTATGTACATGTATATTGCTGTATCTAAGTAGCTGTGATCTGGTGCTTTATACATTCCTGTATTCGCTGATCTATGTACATGTATATTGCTGTATCTAAGTAGCTGTGATCTGGTGCTTTATACATTCCTGTATTCGCTGATCTATGTACATGTATATTGCTGTATCTAAAGTAGCTGTGATCTGGTGCTTTATACATTCCTGTATTCGCTGATCTATGTACATGTATATTGCTGTATCTAAGTAGCTGTGATCTGGTGCTTTATACATTCCTGTATTCGCTGATCTATGTACATGTATATTGCTGTATCTAAGTAGCTGTTATCTGGTGCTTTATACATTCCTGTATTCGCTGATCTATGTACATGTATATTGCTGTATCTAAGTAGCTGTGATCTGGTGCTTTATACATTCCTGTATTCGCTGATCTATGTACATGTATATTGCTGTATCTAAGTAGCTGTGATCTGGTGCTTTATACATTCCTGTATTCGCTGATCTATGTACATGTATATGGCTGTATCTAAGTAGCTGTGATCTGGTGCTTTATACATTCCTGTATTCGCTGATCTATGTACATGTATATTGCTGTATCTAAGTAGCTGTGATCTGGTGCTTTAT
>JAVTVY010040553.1:0-18399 GCA_036873755.1 Hanleya hanleyi | reverse complement strand
GTGTGTGTGTGTGTGCATGAGCCGAGTTCTAAGAGCCCCGGAGAGAGAACAACAACA
This sequence comes from Hanleya hanleyi, assembly GCA_036873755.1. Classification (NCBI taxonomy): domain Eukaryota; kingdom Metazoa; phylum Mollusca; class Polyplacophora; order Lepidopleurida; family Hanleyidae; genus Hanleya; species Hanleya hanleyi. The sequence continues at coordinate 18,342 of JAVTVY010040553.1, read as the reverse complement.
ACAACAACAAGGATGACACATGAGAGAGGACCAATACATATGGACACATGTTCATTCCTATATTTAAAGACTCTACCACCACCAACGCCACCAACACCACCACCAACGCCACCAACGCCACCACCAACGCCACCAACGCCACCACCAACGCCACCAACGTCAACGCCCGGTGGTGGTGGTGGTGGTAACCCCGGTGTGGCAGAGCTCCGAGAGCTCCACGCCCGGTGGTGGTGGTGGGAACTCCCGTGTGGCAGAGCTCTTGGATCGGAGCTCTTGGAGCTCCACGCCTGTGGAGCTCAGATATCGGAGGTGACATTTGCATACGACCTCTGTGAGGTCACTTCCGCTTCCGTTCACGTGACCGGAACTGACCTTTGACCCCGGCGCGCGCGGTGTAAAGGTTTCCACCGCGGTGCGGTGGAAACCTTTGCGCGCCGGGCTCAAAGTGACGGAAGTGACGGAAGTGACCTCACAGAGGTCGTATGCAAATGTCACTTCCGAGATCTGAGCTCCACAGGCGTTGAGCTCCAAGAGCTGCGATCCAAGAGCTCTGCCACACGGGAGTTCCCACCACCACCACCATCGGGCGTGGAGCTCTCGGAGCTCTGCCACACCGGGGTTACCACCACCACCACCACCACCACCACCGGGCGTTGACGCCCGTCAACGCCCGGTGGTGGCGTTGGTGGCGTTGGTGGTGGCGTTGGTGGCGTTGGTGGTGGTGTTGGTGGTGTGCGGTGGTGGTAGAGTCTTTAAATATAGGAATGAACATGTGTCCACATGTATTGGTCCTCTCTCATGTGTCATCCTTGTTGTTGTTGTTGTTCTCTCTCCGGGGCTCTTAGAACTCGGCTCATGCACACACGCACACAGACGCACAGACGCATACACACACACACACACACGCATCAGACGCATTCACATCCGGGTACATCCGGGTTCTTGTACATCCGAGCTCTTGTCAATGACGTCCGCGCCTACATCCGGGTTCTTGTCGCTGACGTCCAAGTTGAACTGATGGTGCTAAAAATAGATCAACAGCTAGCTTGCTATAAAAGGGAAACGGCCTGACCGTTTCATCAGACACTCTGTCAACCGCCAAGATGTTCACTTGTACTACGTGCTCGAAATCGTTCACTCGCCGGCACGACTTGCGCCGCCATGAGGCTACCAAGCACGATGGAACCGCCCGGTATAGCTGTACGATATGTAGGCCTACAGTGTCGTTTCAGCGCTCAGATCATTTACAGCGCCATGAACGTTCAATTCATGGGCCACCCAAGCGTCCATGCGAAGAATGTGGTCAACTCTTCAGACGACCCAGTCAGTTAAAACGGCATGACTGTTTGATTCATGGTCCGTCACCATGGCATGAGGGACAACTTTCCACTAAAGAGGCACCCAGGAGGGACAGATCCACTGAAGATGAACCCGGGGAGAAGAATGCCACTGGTGATGCGATCGCGGAGAGCCCGCCTATACCCACAGCTCAGAAGAGCCTAGATATCCAGCCGGTTCCTAGCATTACTGTTTTCAGTCATACGCCTGACAACAACGAACATTTTCTGAAAGATGCGGTGGATGTTCCCAGCGACCTCTTATCCGAAGATCATCCAGTGAGTGAGATATATCGACGCCATTGGCCCATGATCCGACACTGCTTCCACCGTCATCGCCCTATATTGGACTTGTACAATTTCCGACTGACCGATCTCGTCCGTCTACGCAGCTACGTGGAAGCCATCTTCAATGATCAACCTACGTCCTTCACATTAAATGTAGCATTTGGCTACATCTTATGCCATAAGATGACGCGCGAATTGTGCTATTTCTATTCCAGTGCCATCAACCCAGTGTACGATCATCCTTTCACAATCACCAATCGGGCGTCGCTAGAGACGATGCTGGCCCAACTGGACACTGTGGATCCCTTGGAATGGGCCTATGAACAGCGTCCCAACACCAAATGGATAGTGGAGAGGGTCACCAATGTTACGTTCTTCGTGGTTAAACTGACCCACCACCCCAATTGGCTGAAAGTATTCACCCATGCACTGAAAGATACTCAGAATGCGTAAACAATTATCTGAGGATATGTTTCCTCAACGGTATCCTGGCCTGCCCGATGACGATTAAAAACAGCCTACATCCGGTAGGTAGTTGAACTGAGTGTGCTAAAAATAGATCAACAGCTAGCGTGCTATAAAACGGAAGCGGCCTTGCCGTTTCATCAGACACTCTGTCCACCACCAAGATGTTCACTTGCAAAACTTGCCAGAAGTCATTTACTCGCCCAGAAGACTTGCGACGACACGAGTCCTCCATCCACACTGGTACACTATATTCTTGTATAACCTGCGCACGGTCATTTAATCGGGAAGATGCTTTACTGCGCCACGAACGCTCACTCCACAAGGGTGCGACGGAACAATGTTATGAATGTGGTCAACTCTTCAAACGACGCAGTCAGTTAAGACGGCACCAACGTTTGATTCATGTCCCGTCTCTACGATTTGGGCGCCAACTTCCTACTGAAGAGGAGCCGCAAAAGGTCAGGCCCAGTGAAGATAAGCCCGGGGAGACGAACGCCACGGGTGATGCGATGACGGAGAGCCCGCCTATACCCACAGTCCAGAAGAGCCTGGATTTCCAGCCGGACTCCACCGTTACGGTTTCGAGTCATACGCCTGACAACATCGAACCTTTTCTGGAAGATGCGGTGGATGTTCCCAGCGATCTCTTACCCGAAGATCATCCAGTGCGTGAGATGTATCGACGCCATTGGTCCGTGATCCGACACTGTTTTCATCGGCATCGCCCGATATTGGACTTATATAATTTCCGGTTGGAAGAAAACATCCGTCTACGTAGCTACGTGGAAGCCATCTTCAACGACCAAGATACAGCATTCAAGTTAAATCTCACTTTTGGATACATTCTTCGCCATAAAGAGACAGACCAGCTCCGTTACTTTTATCCCAGCAATAATACCCGGGTGTTTGACCAGCCTTCACCATTATCCATCGTGCGTCACTGGAGACGATGCTGAAGGAACTGGACAGCGTGGATAGTTTGGAATGGGCCCAACAACAACGCCCCAACACAAAATGGCAAGTGGAGAGGGTGACCAATGTTACGTTCTTCGTGGTTAAACTGACCACCAGCCCCATCGGATGAAAGTATTCACCCATGCACTGATAGATACTCAGAATGCACAAACAACTATCTGAGGATATGTGGCCTCAACGGTATCCAGGCCTGGCCGACGATGATTAGAATAAACGGTTCAGAATGAACACGACCGAAGAAGGAACTCTCTGAAATGGCGACTTCTGATTGGACAAGAATACATCTAACGGACAGGAACAGGACAGATGCAAATGGCGGTCTCTGATTGGACAAGAGTCTTTCTTGAATTGCAAACATACCTAACGCGGCTCCCCCAGCGTGGGTATGTTATGATGGAGGGGAAAATAAACTATATGAAAAAAAACTTGTTGTTGTTGTTGTTCCCTCATGTGTCATCCTTGTTGTTGTTGTTTTCTCTGTCTCTCTCCGGTCTATATCATGGCGTCAAAACGTCTAGCAGGACCCATACAAGGACCAGTTTCGACACTAGGTGACCACATCCCGACGAAATGGCCAGTTTTCGACACCGGATGTGCCGCCATCTTGAACATACGTGCCGCCATCTTGGATATGGCCCATAATGCACCGGGTCAAAATACTCGCTTCTGCTTGGCTGAGAGCTCTGTGACGGATTTGAAATATTCGCTTCTGATTGGACGAGAGCTCCGCATTGCGTCTGCGCATGCGCAGAATGATATTCCTACCGCACCATCTCGACCCCAAATACCTTCATGTACTGCCCGAAAATGACCACTTTCGCTACTACTCATACCGATGACGTCACCGATGACGTCACAGATGACGCGAACATCCCTCAAATCGGAATGTACACCCCGAGAACTACAAGATGACACCTTCGAGGACGCATTCGCACCGTGAATAGCCCATCTCGACCCCAAATACCTTCATGTACTGCCCGAAAATGTCCACTTTCGCTACTACTCGTACCGATGACGTCACCGATGACGTCACAGATGACGCGAACATCCCTCAAATCGGAATGTACACCTCGAGAACTACAAGATGACACCGTCCAGGACGCATTCGAACCGTGATTAGCCCATCTCGACCCCAAATACCTTCATGTACTGCCCGAAAATGGCCACTTTCGCTACTACTCGTACCGATGACGTCACCGATGACGTCACAGATGACGCGAACATCCCTCAAATCGAAATGTACACCCCGAGAACTACAAGATGACACCTTCCAGGACGCATTCGAACCGTGAATAGCCCATCTCGGCCCCAAATACCTTCATGTACTGCCCGAAAATGTCCACTTTCGCTACTACTCGTACCGATGACGTCACCGACGACGTCACAGATGACGCGAACATCCCTCAAATCGGAATGTACACCCCGAGAACTACAAGATGACACCTTCCAGGACGCATTCGAACCGCCGTGAATAGCCCATCTCGACCCCAAATACCTTCATGTACTGCCCGAATGGCCACTTTCGCTACTACTCGTACCGATGACGTCACAGTATGACGCTTTGAACATCCCTCAACCTGAATGTACACCCGAGAATCACACATTTGACACCCAGACGCATTCGAACCGTGAATAGCCCATCTCGACCCCAAATACCTTCCTTCACTGCCCCAAAATGGCCACTTTACTTACTACAACCAACTGCATGCGCAGATTGACGCGCGGGTTTGCACCCCTGTGCCACATCATTCCTGACTCTAACCCGCACAAGCTTCACTTTGACACCTTCCACGACCCATTCGGACCGTGAATAGTCCATCTCTACCCCAAATACCTTCATGTACTGCCCCAAAATGGCCACTTTACTTACTACAACCAACTGTGCATGCGCAGATTGACGCGACATGCATTCAAAAACACACCATTCTGACTCTACCCCACACAAGCTTCACTTTGACACCTCACACGACCCATTCGAACCGTGATTAGCCCATCTCTAACCCAAACACACCCCTACATAGCACCCAAAATGCCCGTTTTCTATACTACGGCCAGACTGCGCATGCGCAGACTATTGAACACGGACGAACCTGCTCCCTGCTCCGGGACACTTCTTATCATGTTTGTCTTGACGAGACTAAGAAAACGAGACCCCACAACCTATACCGCAAATGTTGAGAAGTAGGTTTCCCAGGATGGTCCTATACCTCCCATACCCCATATAGGCATTTTCCCGTAATTTAGGATAAAGTCCGTATTCCGTATTTTTTCAGGAAAATTTTTACATACACCTACCCTGGAACTAGGGGGAGATAACTCTATTGATAGACAAGCCCCGTTAAGCCCGGCGACCTATATACCCCTCATACCCCATATAGGCATTTTCCCGGGTTTTTCGATAAAGTCCGTGTTCCGTATTTTTTGTTTTTTTTCAGGAAAAATTTTACATGCACCCACCCAGCCAGCTAATACCCCTTCACCTAGGCTTCACATGGATACCTCATAGAACTCCATCGGCCCATTAGTGGCTCCCCATGCTCCCAAAACGTCTATTTCCATACCCTTCGGCCACCGCGCATGCGCAGAAGGCCGATATGTCAACCCCACACCCAGCCCATTAGATGCCCCTTCACCTAAGCTTCACTTTGATACCTCACTCGACTCCATTGGATCATTAGGGGCTCCCCTAGCTCCAAAAAGGCTATTTTCATACCCTTCGGCCACCGCGCATGCGCAGAATGCCGATAGTTCAACCCCACACCCAGCCCATTAGATGCCCCTTCACATAAGCTTCACTTTGATACCTCATACGACCCCATTGGACCATTATTGGCTTCGCTAGCTCCTAACACGGCTATTTCCATACCCTTGGACCACCGCGCATGCGCAGAATGACGCTATTTCAAACCCACTAGTCCAGTCAGATGCCCCCTCACCTAGGCTTCACTTTGATACCTCACTCGACCCCACTGGACCAGTAGTAACTCCCCTAGCTCCAACACGGCTATTTTCATACTCTTGGGCCACCGCGCATGCGCAGAATGACGCTAGTTCAACCCCACATCCAGCCCATCAGATGCCCCCTCACATAGGCTTCACATTGATACCTCACTCGACCCCACCGGACCAGTAGTAACTCCCCTAGCTCCAACACGGCTATTTCCATATCCTTAGGCCACACGAGTTGTCTCCCTTGCGTCAATGTGTGCAGATGGCGCTACGGTCGACGCCGTGCTGTGGAAAGGGCGTCCCCGCACCATCCTGGAGCCGCCATTTTGTTTGTTGTTTTCTTGCGGAGATACACGGGACAATAAACACTCGACCCTAGGGTGGTACAGATGCTAGACTGATCCTATTAACATGGTACAACACCTATAGATTATGTTTATTATTATTATATGGCTTAGAGGTTTTTTTGAGGGTAATGTGAGGTTTTTTTCTCCCCGTGACGTCCCCACCGCCTCGTTTGCTCCCTTGCGCCGTCTAAAAACACCGCCATTTTACAAGTAATTAATTAAAATTAATTAATTAATTAATTAATTTATTTGAAATACTAGTACCCATCCTCCGTATGGCAGAACTGTACAACCCAGAACAAGTCGAGACATGCCTTGATCACGTGATCGTCATTGGGAAACCATACCCAGCCCATTAGATGCCCCTTCACCTAAGCTTCACTTTGACACCTCACTCGACCCAATCGGACCATTTTATCTAGGGACTACTTTTTCTCCGCGGAAGCTTTTTCCCGAGACCGAATCACCGCCAAAACCGCGGCCAGACCGCATCACCGCGGATGAATACATGGAACTATTTTTGACCTGGAAAAATTGGAACTCTCCTGTGCTGGAGGTAGCTTTTTGGTCAAGTGGGCGGGGCATCTCCAAAGGTCAGACGAATACTCGCTTCTGATTGGACGAGAGCCGCCACGTGACCGCCACAAATTTGCATAAATAAGACCCAATTTGCCTTTTATATACTACTCACAAGGACTCACTTTTCGCATTCCTATGTAAATGGGTTATACCAAAAAAGAATAGTATCTCGCTCAAACAATCAAAGATAAAACTCTTAATAAATATATTCACTTTCAATGATCAAAACAACGGAATTTTGTTGGCATACTGCTACCAGAAAATTCCCTTGAGCAGCTCGACGTATGGAACGTTTCTCTTGCTGACTTTTTCCGGCTTCGTACTTGTCGATATTGTTGGCCAAATATCGCAGACTATCGGCAGGATCTGAGGATGACATGGGTCTGATTGTGGACAGGTGGTCAGCTTTTATACACACCTGATCAGGTACACAGAAAAAAAATCCTTAAAATTTAAGGAATATTCCCCGACTGTTATACCAGCGGAATATTCCTCAACATAACTAAGGAATATTCCTTACCATCTTAAGGAATTTCCTTAACATGCTACGGAATATTCTTTATTGAATTTTAAGGAATATTCCGCCGGTGTAATAGTCGGGGAATATTCCTTAAATTTTAAGATTATTGTTTTCAGTGTACTCAATATAATCCATTAATTTCGCAGATGTGCCATATATGAATGCAGTAATCAGATGCATGTAGATGTCGTGGCATTTTTTATTTTGCATTTATGTTATGTTTTATTTATTGATTATTTTTTAATGATACCAGATGCGCCCCTTTACGGTTAATGCGAAAACAAATTAAAACTTATATTTTATGGTATGCTCCTATGCAAACAAATGCCCCGATCCTAGTTCACGAACGGCGAGTCAGCTTGAAATGTCCGGAGAGATCGTTCAGGGTATCCCGCATTCGGAAGATACGGACCGAATATGAAAAGACCCTGAGCATTATATTTGCATATCGTAAAATATTCCAATTTCGCCCTGACTATGCGAGAAGTCGTAAGTAGTATCAGCGGGCAAGCGTGGTCATTTTAGGGTAACACTAATTATAACAGTAATAGAGATCTCCGACATGACAATTTCCTCAATATTTACTGATGTCAGAAACGTGATATACATTTTCATTAGATATCTCAATATCTCGTGTTTCTTTCTGCTTTCGCAACATTCACAAAATCATATGCGAGCGAAAATTAACCCTGCGCGGAAAGAAGGATTCCTAGTCCTTCTACACGGTGTTCTTCAACATATTGAAGATGTACGGCGGCCCATATATGACCTGCTATTTTTCCAGTTTTGTATTATTATTTTAGTTCTAGGTTTGCTTCTTTTGGTTTAGTTTTCACCCGGATGGAAACTTTCCAGTCACATGGGTGAACAGGTTTTCACCTGGGTGGAAACATTTTCACCGGGTAAGAAGATTTTCACCTGGGTGAAAACAGGATTTCACCTGGGTTAAAACAGGTTTCCACCAGGGTGATAACGTTAGTAGTATACAAAGGGGAAATTAAACAACATTGACCTCAAAAATTTGCATATTAGGGAGGAACCGGGAGGGTGACAAAAGGTCAATGAGTACATAGTTCCGGCAGAAAGACCAAAAGCTACCTCCAATCCAGGAGAGTTCCAATTGCTGCAGGGGATGCATTCAGGATGTATTCATGCGCGGTGATGCGGTTTGGCCGCGGTTTTGGCGGTGATGTGGGGTTGAAATATCGGCCTTCTGCGCATGCGCGGTGGCCGAAGGGTATGAAAATAGCTTTTTGGAGCTAGGGGAGCCCCTAGTGGACCGATGGGGTCGAGTGAGGTATCAATGTGAAGCATTCATGAAGGGGCATCTAATGGACTGGGTGTGGGGTTGACATATCGGCCTTCTGCGCATGCGCGGTGGCCGAAGGGTATGAAAATAGCCTTTTTGGAGCTAGGGTAGCCCCTAGTGGACCGATGGGGTCGAGTGAGGTATCAATGTGAAGCATTCATGAAGGGGCATCTAATGGACTGGATGTGGGGTTGAAATAGCGGCCTTCTGCGCATGCGCGGTGGCCGAAGGGTATGAAAATAGCCTTTTGGAGCTAGGGGGGCCCCTAATGGACCGATGGTCGAGTGAGGTATCAATGTGAAGCATTCATGAAGGGGCATCTAATGGGTTGGGTGTGGGGTTGACATATCGGCCTTCTGCGCATGCGCGGTGGCCGAAGGGTATGAAAATAGCCTTTTTGGAGCTAGGGAGCCCCTAGTGGACCGATGGGGTCGAGTGAGGTATCAATGTGAAGCATTCATGAAGGGGCATCTAATGGACTGGGTGTGGGGTTGAAATAGCGGCATTCTGCGCATGCGCGGTGGCCCAAGGGTATGGAAATAGCCGTGTTGGAGCCAGGGGAGCCCCTAATGGTCCAATCGGGTCGAGTGAGGTATCAAAGTGAAGCATTCGTGAAGGGACATCTGATGGGCTGGGTGTGGGGTTGAACTATCGGCCTTCTGCGCATGCGCGGTAGCCCAAGGGTATGAAAATAGCCTGCGCGGAGTATTATACAATCGGATAGCTGTTGTCACCGAAAGCGACATTCATGGCGGATTGTAGACGGGAAATAGGAAGTACACATATAAGAGAATATTGTTTTGACGTAAAAAGTTTGAACATTTCATATTTACGGAGATATGGATGTTTATAGTGGAGCCGGTTTTTCGTCTAAACCATCGCAAAGTATAGGGAAACGGCTGTCATCTTCGTTTTGCTATGTCACAAAAAGTGCTCGAATTACTTATTTCTAAATGATTTCATGACGAATCCAACTAAGGTTAGGAAGTATATATATCTTACGATATTGTCATGAACTGCCAGCACATAAGACGTTCTGGTTGATGAGATCTGAATTTTTGAAGTTTGGCAATTTTCTCACTTCCAGCTTCGAATACCCGCCGCCATATTTGTTGGAAGCCGGTGTTCCTGTGTAGTTTTGTTAAAAAAGGCGGCATGCGGAAAAACCCCAGACAAACAAGTCTATACACGTCCAAAGGTCACGCCTCATTCACCCACACCCCATATAGTCCCACGCGGAGCGAATTGGTGAAATTTTTGAAAAAGTACTGTGACAGAAATTGATGTGACGGAAATAATACTTCTATGAATAGGGCGAAAATTTATCTGAGATAATTTTTCTGTCATAATTAATTCTTGGTCGAGTATCAACTATTCAGATATTACGGAAAGTACTGTTGTTATAAGGTATTCTTTGTTATATATCAGACACGATCAGCTGATATTTGTAAACAAACGATCTATATTTAGACCCTCACGTGATCTGTTACGTCGCAGCACGCGCTCTTTGATCTTGACGTTCCGCCGCCGTACAGGAAGCTCAAATTGAGACGGAGAATTTCGTTACCATTGCCAGTAAATTGTAAGTTTATTGCGGAAAGAATTGATATTGCATAAATTCCTGCGGAAAATAGGAAGTACACATATAAGAGAATATTGTCTTGACGTAAAAAGTTGGGACATTTCATATTTACGGAGATATGGATTTTTATAACTGAGCCGGTTTTTCGTGTAAACCATCACAGCGACAAGGGAAACGGCTGTCATCTTCGTTTTGCTATGTCACAAAAAGTGCTCGAATTACTTATTTCCAAATGATTTCATGACGAATCCAACTAAGGTTAGCAAGCATACATATCTTACGATATTGTCATGAACTGCCAGCACATAAGACGTTCTGGTTGATGAGATCTGAATTTAAGTGTTGTAGCATGTTATTATGACCAGTCTATGATCGAGTGCCACCCCAGTGTCGAGCATTTACATCGTCCAGTTTGCACCAGCAAAAGAAAAATTACGAACGTTCATCGAACGTATGCTGAGCGGCATCGGGGCACCTTCATGTCGTCTCCCGCGGTATATGAATGACTTAGATATGAATGCATGAATTAGTTTGATATAATTTTGTTGGGTATGAACGATTTAAAGTGGAAATATTCCGTACAGGTCTGTTATATGTAACAAACGCTAACAAAAATGGCTGCTCAAGGTCAATTTCCCCGGCTTGCCCGGATAATAACTCCGTTCAAACCACAGCCCCATCTATACGCTTTGATGCAAGGGAGACAACTCGGACTAGACCAATTCCCAGGCGAAGATGATGTCCCGCTATATTTGGCCTGTATGGGGTATAGGGGTGGTCGGTTTTTTTATGGCTTTTACTATGAGCTATGAGGTTGATCATGTAGAATACGATGGAAAAAACTATGAAAGTACCGGGTAGGCTTGTATATAGATCCATATAGACCTGGCCGAAGGGTATGAAAATAGCCTTTTTGGAGCTAGGGGAGCCCCTAGTGGACCGATGGGGTCGAGTGAGGTATCAAAGTGAAGCATTCATGAAGGGGCATCTAATGGACTGGGTGTGGGGTTGAATTAGGGTCATTCTGCGCATGCGCGGTGGCCCAAGGGTATGAAAATAGACGTTTTGGCATCTAGGGAAGCCCCTAATGGACCAATGGGGTCGAGTGAGGTATCGATGTGAAGCATTCGTGAAGGGGCATCTGATGGGCTGGGTGTGGGGTTAAATTAGGGTCATTCTGCGCATGCGCGGTGGCCCAAGGGTATGGAAATAGACGTGTTGGAGCTAGGGGAGCCCCTAATGGTCCAATGGGGTCGAGTGAGGTATCAAAGTGAAGCCTAGGTGAAGAGGCATTCAGGCAATGGGGTGGGTGCATGTAAAATTTTTCCTGAAAAAAAAAAAAACGGAAAACGGACTTTATCGAAAAACCTGGGAAAATGCCTATATGGGGTATGGGTGGTATATAGGTCGCCGGGCTTAACGGGGCTCGCCTGTCAATAGAGTTATCTTCCCCTAGTTCCAGGGTGGGTGTATGTAAAAATTTTCCTGAAAAAATACGGAATACGGACTTTATTCTAAATTACGGGAAAATGCCTATATGGGGTATGGGAGGTATAGGACCATCCTGGGAAACCTACTTCTCCACATTTGCGGTATAGGTTGTGGGGTCTCGTTTTCTTAGTCTCGTCAAAACAAACATTTAGAGCACGATGGGTAGGGTTGCGGAGCGAATTGGTGAAATTTTTGAAAAAAAGTCACCAAGGCCTGGGTAGGCCCATAGGCCTATACTGCATGGCTATGGGTGTATAGGGCCATACGGGGTGGACATGTTGGAGTCTAGGTGAGTCCCTGGTGGTCCAATGGGGTCGAGTGAGGTCTTATTTTGAAGCTCTCGTGCAGCAGCATCCGACTGGGCTAATGGTTCGTCCGTGTTCAATAGTCTGCGCATGCGCAGTCTGGCCGTAGTATAGAAAACAGGCATTTTGGGTGCTATGTAGGGGTGTGTTTGGGTTAGAGATGGGCTAATCACGGTTCGAATGGGTCGTGTGAGGTGTCAAAGTGAAGCTTGTGTGGGGTAGAGTCAGAATGGTGTGTTTTTGAATGCAAGTCGCGTCAATCTGCGCATGCGCAGTTGGTTGTATTAAGTAAAGTGGCCATTTTGGGGCAGTACATGAAGGTGTTTGGGGTAGAGATGGACCGCTATGGGTCCGAATGGGTCGTGGAGGGTGTCAAAGTGAAGCTTGTGTGGGGTAGAGTCAGAATGGCGTGTTTTTGAATGCAAGTCGCGTCAATCTGCGCAGGCGCAGTTGGTTGTAGTAAGTAAAGTGGCCATTTTCGGGCAGTACATGAAGGTATTTGGGATCGAGATGGGCTATTCACGGTTCGAATGCGTCCTGGAAGGTGTCATCTTGTAGTTCTCGGGTGTACATTCCGATTTGAGGGATGTTCGCGTCATCTGTGACGTCATCGGTGACGTCATCGGTACGAGTAGTAGCGAAAGTGGACATTTTCGGGCAGTACATGAAGGTATTTGGGGTCGAGATGGGCTATTCACGGTTCGAATGCGTCCTGGAAGGTGTCATCTTGTAGTTCTCGGGGTGTACATTCCGATTTGAGGGATGTTCGCGTCATCTGTGACGTCATCGGTGACGTCATCGGTACGAGTAGTAGCGAAAGTGGACATTTTCGGGCAGTACATGAAGGTATTTGGGGTCGAGATGGGCTATTCACGGTTCGAATGCGTCCTGGAAGGTGTCATCTTGTAGTTCTCGGGGTGTACATTCCGATTTGAGGGGTGTCCGCGTCATCTGTGACGTCATTGATGACGTCATCGGTACGAGTAGTAGCGAAAGTGGACATTTTGTGGGTGCGTGAGGGTGAGTTTGGTGTAGAGATGCACCATCCTTAGTCCGAATGCGTCGTGTGAGGTGTCATTTTGTAGCTCTCGGGGTGTACATTCCGAATTGAGGCATGTCCGAAGCATCTGTGACGTCATCGATGACGTCATCAGTAGGAGTATTAGCGAAAGTGAGCCTTTTGGGGCAGTGCAGGAAGGTATTTGGTGTAGAGATGGACCATCCGCGTTGCGAATGCGTCGTGTGGGGTGTCATGTTGTAGCTCTCGGAGTATAGACCCTGATTTCAGGGATATTTATAGCATCTGTGACGTCATTGGTGACGTCATTAGTACAAGTTGTAGCGAAAGTGGGCATTTTTTAGCAGTGAAGGATGTTATTTGGTGTAGAGATGGACCATCCGCGGTCCAAATGGACCGTGTGAGGTGTCATCTTGTAGCAACGCCCACCAACACCATTCTTAATGCTTCAACGCCCTGGTGAAATAGCTCAGAAGCTCTGATATTCCATGGAATTGTCACTAATTCTTCGAAATGCAGTGATGCCCGTCAACGCCCGTCGTTACACCTTAACACTCTAACATAACGCCATGATATAGACCAGAGAGAGAACAACAACAGCAACAACAACAAGGATGACACATGAGAGAACAACAACAACAAGAAGTTTTTTTCATATAGTTTATTCTCCCCAATGTTACATCATACCCACGCTGGGGGAGCCGCGTTGGGTATATTTACAATTCAAGAAGATTCTTATCCAATCAGAGGCCACCATTTGCATGTTTCATATTCGTTCCTGTCCGTTAGATGTATTCTTGTCCAATCAGAAGTCTCCATTTCAGAAAGTGCCATCTGAACCGTTTATTCTAATCATCGTCGGGCAGGCCAGGATACCGTTGAGGCAACATATCCTCAGATAGTTGTTTGCGCATTCTGAGTATCTATCAGTGCGTGGGTGAATACTTTCATCCGATGGAGGTGGTGGTCAGTTTAACCACGAAGAACGCAACATTGGTCATTATCTCCACTATCCACTTGGTGTTACAATTCAAGAAGACTCTTGTCCAATCAGAGGCCACCATTTGCATCTGTCATATTCGTTCCTGTCCGTTAGATGTATTCTTGTCCAATCAGAAGTCTTCATTTCAGAAAGTTCCATCTTCGGCCATGTTCGCTTTGAACCGTTTATTGTAATCATCATCGGGCAGCCCAGGATACCGTTGAGGCAACATATCCTCAGATAGTTGCTTGTGCATTCTGAGTATCTATCAGTGCCTGGGTGAATACATTCACCCGATGGGTTGGTCGGTCAGCTTGGTCACGAAGAACGTAACATTGGTCACACTGTCCACTCTCCACTTGGTGTTGGGGCGTTGTTGTTGGGCCCATTCCAAGGGATCCACGGTGTTCAGTTTCTCCAGCATCGTCTCTAGCGACACTCGGTTAATGATGGTAAACGGTTGGTCAAATACCTGGATGTTACTGCTCGGGTAAAAGTATCGGACTTGGACTGTCTCTTTATGCTGCAGCACATAACCAAACGCCAGATTCAATTTGAAGGCCGTAGTTTGATCTTTGAAGATGGCTTCTACGTAGCTACGTAGACGGGCGAGGTCGGTCAGTCGGAAATTGTAGATATCTTGAATAGGGCGATGACGGTGGAAACAGTGCCGTATCATGGACCAATGGCGCCGATAGATGTCACTCACTGGATGGGCGCCCTGTAAGAGATCGCTAGGAACATTTATGGGCTCGTCCAGAAAATGTTCGATGTTGTCAGGCGTATGACTCGAAACCGTAACGGTGGGGTCCGGCTGGATATCCAGGCTCTGAACTGTGGGTAAAGACGGGCTCTCCTTCATCGCATCACCAGTGGCATTCGTCTCCCCGGGCTCATCTTCACTAGGTCTGACCTTCCGCGGCTCCTCCTCAGTAGGAAGTTGTCGCACATGCCTTGGTACCGGGGCATGAATCAACCGTTGGTGTCGCAGCAACTGACTGCGTCGTTTGAAGAGTTGACCACAACCGTTACATTGTTCCGTCGCGCCCTCGTGGAATGAGCGTTCGTGGCACAGTAAATGATCCTCCCGATTGAATGACCGTGCGCAGGTTGTACAAGTATACCGAGCATCGTTGTGGGTGGAGGCCTCGTGGCGTCGTAAATTATCTAGACGAGTAAACAGCTTCTGGCAAGTTGTGCAAGTGAACATCTTGGTGGTTGACAGAGTGTCTGATGAAACGTCCAGGCCGCTTCCCTTTTATAGCACGCTAGCTGGTGATCTATTTTTAGCACACTCAGTTCAACTATCCCCAAGTCGAGGGCCGAGCCGTGACATCTTCGGTAACATCCGTGTCTCTTCGGTCACCTCCGTACCGTCAACGATCAACATGTAGACATATAGAGTATGTACGGCATGTTATGGTATTCATCAGTGCATGAGTGACGCATTCAGCCGATGGGAGTGGTCGGTCAGCTTGGTAACGAAAAACGTAACATTGGTCACACTCTCCACTGTCCACTTGGTGTTGGGGCGTTGTTGTTGGGCCCATTCCAAGGGATCCACGGTGTCCAGTTTCTCCAGCATCGTCTCTAGCGACACTCGGTTAATGATGGTAAACGGTTGGTCAAATACCCGGATGTTACTGCTCGGGTAAAAATATCGGACTTGGACTGTCTCTTTATGCTGCAGCACATAACCAAACACCAGATTCAATTTGAAGGCCGTAGTTTGATCTTTGAAGATGGCTTCTACGTAGCTACGTAGACGGGTGAGGTCGGTCAGTCGGAAATTGTAGATATCTTGAATAGGGCGATGACGGTAGAAACAGTGCCGGATCATGGGCCAATGGCGCCGATAAATGTCACTCACTGGATGGTCTTCGTGTAACAGATCGCTGGGAACATTTATGGCTTCGTCCACGAAGTGTACTTTGCCCTCCACGTCGTACAAAATCTGGCCCAAGGTCTTGTCGTCGGAATTTGACTGTTGAATTAGGGCGACATCATCATCGGCCCTCGTGCGATGGGTGGGAGTTCCCCCTGTTTCGATATTGATGCCTACGGGCTCTTCTATCTGCAAACGTGGCTGCGGAACAGGGTGTCGTGTGCGTTGGTGTCGCAGCAACTGACTGGTCAGTTTGAAAAGCCGACCACATTCTTCGCATGGACGCTTGGGTACTTCATGGCGTGCACGTGTGTGGCGCTGTAAATGATCCGGGCGCTGAAACGACAGTGTACATATCGTACAGTTATACCGGGCGGTTCCTTCGTGCTTGGTAGCCTCATGGCGGCGCAAGTCGTGCAGACGAGTGAATGATTTCGAGCACGTAGTACAAGTGAACATCTTGGTGGTTGACAGAGTGTCTGATGAAACGGCCAGACCGCTTCCCTTTTATAGCACGCTAGCTGATATCATGTTCGGGCACTTCCGTGTCTCTTCGGATGTAAAAGTCCCGGATGTAAAAGTGCCCGAATGTTTACGAATGTTCCACCATTCCGGACTTCTATCAGGTCCATGTCCAGAAGCTCTCATACGCCGCCATTTTGGAGCCGCCATGTTGGATCCGCCATTTTGGAACCGCCATCTTGGATATGTCCCATAATGCACCGGGTCAAAATACTCGCTTCTGATTGGACGAGAGCTCTGTGACGGATTTTAAATACTCGCTTCTGTTTGGTGTACGTCGCTAAAGGTGACCGGAACTGACCTTTGACCCCGGCGCGCGCAGTGTAAAGGTTTCCACCGCACCGCCGAAGATGGAACTTTCTGAAATGAAGACTTCTGATTGGACAAGAATACATCTAACGGACAGGAACGAATATGACAGATGCAAATGGTGGCCTCTGATTGGACAAGTCTTCTTGAATTGTAACACCAAGTGGATAGTGGAGAGAATGACCAATGTTGCGTTCTTCGTGGTTAAACTGACCACCACCTCCATCGGATGAAAGTATTCACCCATGCACTGATAGATACTCAGAATGCGCAAACAACTATCTGAGGATATGTTGCCTCAACGGTATCCTGGCCTGCCCGACGATGATTAGAATAAACAGTTCAGATGGCACTTTCTGAAATGGAGACTTCTGATTGGACAAGAATACATCTAACGGACAGGAACGAATATGAAACATGCAAATGGTGGCCTCTGATTGGATAAGAATCTTCTTGAATTGTAAATATACCCAACGCGGCTCCCCAGCGTGGGTATGATGTAACATTGGGGAGAATAAACTATATGAAAAAAACTTCTTGTTGTTGTTGTTCTCTCTTCTTGTTGTTGTTGTTCTCTCATGTGTCATCCTTGTTGTTGTTGTTGTTCTCTCTCTTGTCTATATCATGGCGTTATGTTAGAGTGTTAAGGTGTAACGACGGGCGTTGACGGGCATCACTGCATTTCGAAGAATTAGTGACAATTCCATGGAATATCAGAGCTTCTGACCTATTTCACCAGGGCGTGGTGGGCGTTGCTACAAGATGACACCTCACACGGTCCATTTGGACCGCGGATGGTCCATCTCTACACCAAATAACATCCTTCACTGCTAAAAAATGCCCACTTTCGCTACAACTTGTACTAATGACGTCACCAATGACGTCACAGATGCTATAAATATCCTGAAATCAGGGTGTATACTCCGAGAGCTACAACATGACACCCCACACGACGCATTCGCAACGCGGATGGTCCATCTCTACACCAAATACCTTCCTGCACTGCCCCAAAAGGCTCACTTTCGCTAATACTCCTACTGATGACGTCATCGATGACGTCACAGATGCTTCGGACATGCCTCAATTCCGAATGTACACCCCGAGAGCTACAAAATGACACCTCACACGACGCATTCGGACTAAGGATGGTGCATCTCTACACCAAACTCACCCTCACGCACCCACAAAATGTCCACTTTCGCTACTACTCGTACCGATGACGTCATCAATGACGTCACAGATGACGCGGACATCCCTCAAATCTGAATGTACACCCCGAGAACTACAAGATGACACCTTCCAGGACGCATTCGAACCGTGAATAGCCCATCTCGACCCCAAATACCTTCATGTACTGCCCGAAAATGTCCACTTTCGCTACTACTCGTACCAATGACGTCACCGATGACGTCACAGATGACGCAGACAACCCTCCAATCGGAATGTACACCCCGAGAACTACAAGATGACACCTTC
>JAVTVY010040552.1:0-18838 GCA_036873755.1 Hanleya hanleyi | reverse complement strand
GGGAAAATTCAAAAATGTGTAAATACTGGGATAAATTGAGAATCTTTTATTCCACTGTTTCAGGCTGTAAAGGGTAGAGAGAGTTCAGAGAATTGTTCTGGTAAAGAGTTCCAGAGGTGTATCATGCACTGGATACATCCTAACTTGCCCTGGTTGAGACTCTTTCCCAGGATTAACAACGACAACAAAATCAGGTGAGTTTGCAGAGCTAGAAACTCAACAAAGACAGACCGAGTCATTATTCTTTTATCAAGTTTAATATTCATGTCTGGTTTCCATGAACAATATTAGTTATCATGCCGTTGGTTATTTCATGATTTTTTTCTCTTCATTGCACAATAGCTCATAAAACAGTGAGATTGACTCATTTTCCTGTGTCACCAGATCATACCGCAACCTTTTAAGTTTCTTGACATGTAGTTACCCATTTGCTCATTCTATTTCAGCACTTCATATTGTTAAAACATACAATAATTTTAATGAACAATAGTTTTATCGAACAGGTCATTGAAAAGACAATCCACTGTCAGAGTCACATTTTCCAATTAAACATGTGTGGGGAATCGTGATGCACACAGCAAAGGGTTTTGCTTCATTCATTCCAGAATTCTTGAAATTTCTCTGTCAATTTAATATTTAATTTAATATTTATAACATCAGTCAATTAAATACTGGTATGATAAGTGATTTAGACAACTTCATTGTTTGGTCATTTGATAATGAAACATTCTTAATCGCTATTAATTGAGTTTTTGTAGATGATTGTGTGGCTTGCTAGCCTAGCTAATTTTATGCACATCAATTTCTTCATTGTTTTACAGTAGACCTAGTCTGGCTACAACAGATGATGATGTGTTGAATGCCCTCAGAACAGACTGGTATGTTTTATACATGTCATAAAGCAACATATCTTCATGTTAAAGTTTGCTTTTGATATTATTATTGAGAAATGTAGAAATGAATTTTAGTTCTTGTGGTTAAAAGTTTTGCTCAATGTCATAATCTCTATTGGATTCAGCTTTATGAACTTCATGACATGTATGACTATCATTCCCAGACACTATCAATTTTGACTTTCTCTCTAAGACATGAAAGTTAAGGCTCTCCTGTCTCCATATATTGATGGCATTAAACCATGGTAGCACAATACATCATTATTTCCTCCGATGGACAATGAGCATGGTGGTCTCTTGTGGAGTGAATGCTACCACTTAGGAAAAGATGTTTCTTGTGGAGCAAATGCTACGACTTAGGAAAAGATGTTTCTTGTGGAGCGAATGCTACCACTTAGGAAAAGGTGTTTCTTGTGGAGCGAATGCTACCACTTAGCAAAAGATGTTTCTTGTCAAGCGAATGCTACCACTTAGGAAAAGATGTTTCTTGTGGAGCGAATGCTACCACTTAGGAAAAGATGTTTAGCAGAATTTGTGGCAGTTTTGGAAATAGAATAGTTGTGGGGGTGGGAGGAGGCATTTACCTGAAAACTTTAATAGGCAAGGGAAAAATCTGGTAGGTTTCTTGTATGAGTTGTATGCGGGTATTGGAAGTTTGATCTGTACACATGCCGGCGGGTAACCATGGTAACAGCCTGTGGGGACCATGGTAACAGCCTGTGGGGACCATGGTAACAGCCTGTGGGGACCATGGTAACAGCCTATGGGGACCATGGTAACAGCCTGTGGGGACCACAAAGAGGATTCAGGAAGTCAGACATATTCCTATCATTTCTGACAGATAAACATTTGGAAAGAACTGAACCTGATTATTCTGTCAAATATGCCAAAAGGGAAGTTCGCGCTTCAGTTTATTCTGAAATCTTCTTGGTATTAGAGGCAAACTTTAGTCCATTATACGATCTGACCAAATTCCAGATTATACCAATACACGTTCGCTCGAAGGATGTATTTCATGTTTCAAAATTGTTCAAATTATTAAACTTAAACTCAATGACCGAATATCCTCCACTTCAAACAAGCTATTAAAATTAATGGGAATATTGTACACAATGCATATTGTACGTTCATTTATTTCTCTCATGTTCATATGCAGATGGCTTGCACTCCCTCCTCTGAACACTTTTCATATGTAGTTCACCTACTTCCCTCTGCCCCCCATAAGGGTGTACATACTTTATGGATACCCCCTAAGACAGCTCTACAAGTCTAAGGTCACAGCCAAGAGAAGTAGTATCTGGTGAAGTGAAAAGGTCTCTGTTGCAGAAGTTAAACTAGAAATTTATTATGATGTGTGAATGCAAATGTCCATCAATATTGTTGAAAAGTGGGCTATTATATATTCGTTAGTAGTCCTCTTTTTAAAAAGAACTAAAAGTGCATACTAATAGTTGTCTGTCTGATATCTTAGCTTATAACAGATCTGGATGAAATAAAATGAATTCAATGCTGTCCTCATTTTTCAGGGCAGAAAGTTTCACCTCAGCATTTTACATGGTTCGAGCCAAGTATTGTCCATACTTCTACCTGTGTACGCACCAGTTTAGTGTGATGTTCAGAGCTGCAGGTGTCCAGGGGCCAACAATTACTGCAGTTGTCACACCCACAACTAGGGGCCTCAGAGAGGCTCTCATCAAGGAAGGTGGGTCAGTGTGGGGTTAGAGGTGCCAGGGCTTTAGATTACGCTAAGTTTGGCACACCCTCTATTCGCTGCGGCAAAACTGTTCAGGCAGGGAAATGTGCCCAAATTATTGGAAATATTTAAAGTCCCTAAATTCTGGCAAAATAGGTTAGCTTTGATTCAGATATGAGGCTTAATTCATGAGGAATCCCCATGAACGTAACTGAACAATGATTCTCAATGCAAGAAAAATATTTTTTTTATATTTTTAGCCCACCATCACCAGATGGTGGGCTGTTCAAATCGTTTTTTGTCCGTGGTCCGTCGTTCGTCCGTAAACAATTCTTGTTATCGCGATTTCTCAGGAACTACTGCATAGATCTTTCTCAAATTTGGTACACAGGTTCCCCTTGGGGTCTAGTTGTGCAAGATGCCTTTTTCATTCCGATTCGAAAATCCCAGGTGGCCATCTTGGATTTCCCCATGAACCTTTGTTATCGCGATTTCTCAGGAACTACTGCGTGGATCTTTCTCAAATTTGGTACACAGGTTCCCCATGGGGTCTAGTTGTCTAGGCCACAAGGCGGCCATCTTGGATTTCCCCATGAAACCTTGTTATCGCGATTTCTCAGCAACTACTGCATGGATCTTTCTCAAATTTGGTACACAGGTTCCCCATGGGGTCTAGTTGTGCAAGATGCCTTTTTCATTCCGATTCGAAAATCCAATTTGGCCACCAGGCAGCCATCTTGGATTTCCCCATGAAACCTTGTTATCGCGATTTCTCAGGAACTACTGCATGGATCTTTCTCAAATTTTCCCCTTGGGGTCTAGTTGTGCAAGATACCTTTTCTGGTCCGATTCGAAAATCCAATATGGCCTCAAGGCGGCCATCTTGGATTTTTCCATGAAACCTTGTTATCGCGATTTCTCAGGAACTACTTCATGGATCTGTCTCAAATTTGGTACACCGGTTTCCCTTGGGGTCTAGTTGTGCAAGGTACTTTTTCTGGTCGGATTCGAAAATCCAATATGGCCACCAGGCAGCCATCTTGGATTTCCCCATGAACATTTGTTATCGTGATTTCTCAGGAACTACTGCATGGATCTTTCTCAAATTTGGTACACAGGTTCTCCATGGGGCCTAGTTGTGCAAGATACCTTTTTCGGTCCGATATCGAAAATCCAATATGGCCACAAGGCAGCCATCTTGGATTTCCCAATAAACCTTTGTTATCGTGATTTCTCAGGAACTGCCGCATGGATCTTTCTCCAATTTGGTACACAGGTGCCTCTTGGGATCTAGTTGTGCAAGATAACTTTTCTGGTCCGATTTGAAAATCCAATATGGCTTGAAGGTGGCCATCTTCGATTTCCCCATGAAACCTTGTTATCGCGATTTCTTAGAACTACTTCATGGATCTTTCTCAAATTTGGTAAACCGGTTTCCCTTGGGGTCTAGTTGTGCAAGGTACTTTTTCTGGTCGGATTCGAAAATCTAATATGGCCACCAGGCAGCCATCTTTGATTTCCCCATGAACCTTTGTTATCGTGATTTCTCCGGAAGTACTGCATGGGTCTTTCTCAAATTTGGTAAACAGGTTCCCCATGGGATCTAGTTGTGCAAGATACCTTTTTCGGTCCGATTCGAAAATCCAATGTGGCCACCAGGTGGCCATTTTGAATTTCCCCATGAAATTTTGTTATCGTGAATTCTCAGGAACTACCGCATGGATCTTTCTCAAATTTGGTACACTGGTTCCCCTTGGTGTCTAGTTGTGCAAGATAACTTTTCTGGTCCGATTTGAAAATCCAGGATTTCCCCATGAAACCTTGTTATCGCGATTTCTTAGAACTACTTCATGAATCTTTCTCAAATTTGGTAAACCGGTTTCCCTTGGGGTCTAGTTGTGCAAGGTACTTTTCTGGTCGGATTCGAAAATCTAATATGGCCACCAGGCAGCCATCTTTGATTTCCCGATGAACCTTTGTTATCGTGATTTCTCCGGAATTACTGCATGGATCTTTCTCAAATGTGGTAAACAGGTTCCCCATGGGATCTAGTTGTGCAAGATACCTTTTTCGGTCCGATTCGAAAATCCAATGTGGCCACCAGGCAGCCATCTTGGATTTCCCCATGAAACTTTATCGTGATTTCTCCAGAAGTACTGCGTGGATCTTTCTCAAATTTGGTACATAGGTTCCCCTTGGGGTCTAGTTGTGCAAGATACCAATTTCCGATTCGAAAATGTAATATGCCCACCAGGTGGCCATGATGGATTTCCCCATGAAATTTTGTTATCGTGATTTCTCAGGAAGTACTGCATGGATATTTCTCCAATTTGGTACACTGGTTCCCCTTGTGGTCCTGTTGTGCAAGATACCTTTTTTGGTCCGATTCGAAAATCAACTTGAATTTCCCCTTGAAACGTTATCGTGAATTCTCAGGAAATACTTCATGGATTTTTCTGAAATTTGGTACAAGTTGTGCAAGATAACTTTTTTGGTTACGCTTCAAATTAATACGGTATTTCAGAGTTGTGATGTTGCATCACAAGAGTAGGCGGATCAAACGGTGGGGCATATTCTTTATATTGACTATAGAAAATATCCATACCTTCACCGTCAAATGATTACGAATTAAAATGTATTTCTTCAAATTTTAAATCAGTTTACTTTAGTCCATGCCATTGCAAGTGATCTGCCCCACCGTTTCGTCTGCCGATGGGTCGGCTACACGAAGGGACGTCACTCTTGTGACACAACGTCACAACTCGACAACTGTAGACTACGTTTTTTGATCCAAGAGAGATAATCAGGATTCAGACACTTTCAAAGTTTCAACATTACTGCTCAGACTGGATCCCTTCAGTATTAAGTTTGTACCATCTTACTATTTTCGAGCATGGTATCTTAAAAGAGATAACTCAAACTAGCCCAGTAAACAGAACAGAAATAACATTCGTTCCTCATTATAAAATCTGAAGTATGTTTCATAGCTCATGCGAAAGTGTCAAAGAGATTTGTCTTCGCTTCCAGTACCCAACGATGACACATGCCAAAAAAAAAAATACTACAAAACGAAGATGAAGGATCCTCTGGACATTCACTTTCAGACTAACTTTGTTCATTTCACTTGTACTTTTACAATCGACATCAAGTACAGTTTCTAGAAATCTTGAAACTCCTGAAACTTAGAAAGATAATATCTTGGTGTTTTCCAGTGTCCCTTTTTTCGATCTTTTTCACTCAAATTCGAAATTATGCAAACAAAATTACAAATCATTCGTTTGTTCTTAGTAACAATGGACAAAAAGATCCTCTTGTCATTAGCTTACAATTATCGGACAATGGTGGGCGCCAAGATCCTTCAGGATCTCTCGTTTTTATTGTTTTTATTTTTTTGCTGTTCAATTTGAGAGCATCCTAATTTGGGTCTAGGGTGTAATCTAAAAACATGTGTGCTTTAATGTGTTAAGGAAATGCAGGTTACCAGACTTTAATAGGGCTATCCTGTGGTATAACCTTACAGAACATAAAGTATTAGATACATGTAACCTCCACCTGATAGAGGGTCCCCTATGTTTGAGAAACCTCCAGTTGAACGGAGTTGTATGTGCATCCTGATGCCTATTAACCTTGGAAAAAGAAACAGAAACCAGGTTACTTTCAAAAGAAATATCACTTACATTTAAGTATCACTGAAAATTTTGATGTTGATGCCGTTTGCATAAATTAATGACATTTGGAAATTCTGTGCAATTGCCCAGGGTAACCGTAATAGTAGATACAAAAGAGATGAAGCCTCCCATATATTATTGAACATAAGCCCAGCAATTCTGAAGTCTTTATTAAAAGACAAACATCACTATTTTTATGCAGACCCAAAATCTATACAGATCCACATGGCTAGCTGTTACCCCGCCCCCCCGATCAAATCTGCAAAGTTTTTGTGTTTAATTCTTTTCTCATGGCTGTTATAGAAACTTTTCTTCCAATAACTCCCCTGGCATGAGGGGCAAGGTGTGACTAACATTGAACTTAGGACTTTAATTTGTTAGTTGTTCAGTTTTCATGAGCCAGTCTTGGTTCACTAAGATCTACAGTATCGGTACCAGTATATGTAAGTCCAATGTTGTATGTGTTTCTCTACATATATATCTTGGATGTACCTGTGGAGCATTGAACAGTAAATGTGCAGAACACTGTACCAGTGTTACATTTCTATCTGTAGGAATTGACTTTACACTGCCACTACTGGAGAAGCAGAAAGAGATCTCAGAGCTGGACTCTGAACCATCGGTTTCAGTGGAGTCCAATAAGCTGTAAGTATTGCACTACCATGATATACTTGCTTTTCCAGCCGATTTCAAGCATTCTGGTTATTAAGAAAATGTCTAGTTCCATATACAGTGACGTAACCAAAAAAAACATGCCAATTACATGGGAACTGGATTCAGACTTCTTCCACATTCATTGTCCACTTCACATCTTCAAAGCCATGCTGGGCAGGGCTATGTGGCAAATCAGGGGGAGTGGGGGTGGGTTATAGTATAGATATGATAGTTTACCTGTCTCTTCAGGGACAGATACAGGCCTTATTTTTAGCCCACCATCACCAGATGGTGGGCTGTTCAAATCACTTTTCGTCCGTGGTCAGTCAGTCAGTCAGTCAGTCCGTCAGTCCGTCCGTAAACAATTCTTGTTACCGCGATTTCTCAGGAACTACTGCATGGATCTTTTTCAAATTTGGTACACAGGTTCCCCTTGGGGTCTAGTTGTGCAAGAAACCTTTTCTGGTCCGATTCGAAAATCCAATATGGCCACCAGGCAGCCATCTTGGATTTCCCCATGAAACCTTGTTACCGCGATTTCTCAGGAACTACTGCATGGATCTTTTCCAAATTTGGTACACAGGTTCCCCTTGGGGTCTAGTTGTGCAAGAAACCTTTTCTGGTCCGATTCGAAAATCCAATATGGCCACCAGGCAGCCATCTTGGATTTCCCCCTGAAACCTTGTTACCGCGATTTCTCAGGAACTACTGCATGGATCTTTTTCAAATTTGGTACCCAGGTTCCCCTTGGGGTCTAGTTGTGCAAGAAACCTTTTCCGGTCCGATTCGAAAATCCAATATGGCCACCAGGCAGCCATCTTGGATTTCCCCATGAAACCTTGTTATCGCGATTTCTCAGGAACTACTGCATGGATCTTTCTCAAATTTGGTACACAGGTTCCCCTTGGGGTCTAGTTGTGCAAGATACCTTTTCTAGTCCGATTCGAAAATCCAATATGGCCACCAGGCAGCCATCTTGGATTTCCCCATGAAACCTTGTTACCGCGATTTCTCAGGAACTAATGCATGGATCTTTTTCAAATTTGGCATACAGGTTCCCCTTGGGGTCTAGTTGTGCAAGAAACCTTTTCTGGTCCGATTCACAAATCTGATATGGCCACCAGGCAGTCATCTTGGATTTCCCCATGAAACCTTGTTACCGCCATTTCTCAGGAACTACTGCATGGATCTTTTCCAAATTTGGTACACAGGTTCCCCTTGGGGTCTAGTTGTGCAAGAAACCTTTTCTGGTCCGATTTGAAAATCCAATATGGCCACCAGGCAGCCATCTTGGATTTCCCCCCTGAAACCTTGTTACCGCGATTTCTCAGGAACTACTGCATGGATCTTTTTGTCCCCCGCTACTTAGTAGGGGGGGGACTTAGAAACACCGGTGTCCGTGATTCCGTAATTCCGTGATTCCGTAATTCCGTAATTCTGTAATTCCGTAAGATTTTCTTGTCCGGACAATAACTCGTGAACGATTTAACCGATCAACTTCAAACTTGGTGTGTGCCTTGACATTGGTGAGAGGACGGTTGGGATTGTTTTTCAGCAATGTGC
Organism: Hanleya hanleyi; assembly: GCA_036873755.1. Taxonomy (NCBI): domain Eukaryota; kingdom Metazoa; phylum Mollusca; class Polyplacophora; order Lepidopleurida; family Hanleyidae; genus Hanleya; species Hanleya hanleyi. Next base: position 10,367 of record JAVTVY010040552.1, on the reverse strand, counting down.
GTAATCAAATATGGCCGCCGTAAGCCATTTTGGATTATAAGCAGTTCGATCTTACATTTTCTTGTCCGGACAATAACTCGTGAGCGATTTAACCGATCAACTTCAAACTTGGGGTGTGCCTTGACATTGGTGAGAGGACGGTTGGGATTGTTTTTCAGCAATGTGCGTAATCAAATATGGCCGCCGTCAGCCATTTTGGATTATAAGCAGTTCGATCTTAGATTTTCTTGTCCGGACAATAACTCGTGAACGATTTATCCGATCAACTTCAAACTTGGGGTGTGCCTTGACATTGGTGAGAGGACGGTTGGGATTGTTTTTCAGCAATGTGCGTAATCCAATATGGCCGCCGTCAGCCATTTTGGATTATAAGCAGTTCGATCTTAGATTTTCTTGTCCGGACAATAACTCGTGAACGATTTAACCGATCAACTTCAAACTTGGGGTGTGCCTTGACATTGGTGAGAGGACGGTTGGGATTGTTTTTCAGCAATGTGCGTAATCAAATATGGCCGCCGTCAGCCATTGGTGTGTGCCTTGACATTGGTGAGAGGACGGTTGGGATTGTTTTTCAGCAATGTGCGTAATCAAATATGGCCGCCGTCAGCCATTTTGGATTATAAGCAGTTCGATCTTAGATTTTCTTGTCCGGACAATAACTCGTGAACGATTTAACCGATCAACTTCAAACTTGGGGTGTGCCTTGACATTGGTGAGAGGACGGTTGGGATTGTTTTTCAGCAATGTGTGTAATCAAATATGGCCGCCGTCAGCCATTTTGGATTATAAGCAGTTCGATCTTAGATTTTCTTGTCCGGACAATAACTCGTGAACGATTTAACCGATCAACTTCAAACTTGGGGTGTGCCTTGACATTGGTGAGAGGACGGTTGGGATTGTTTTTCAGCAATGTGCGTAATCAAATATGGCCGCCATCAGCCATTTTGGATTATAAGCAGTTCGATCTTAGATTTTCTTGTCAGGACAATAACTCGTGAACGATTTAACCGATCAACTTCAAACTTGGGGTATGCCTTGACATTGGTGAGAGGACGGTTGAGATTGTTTTTCAGCAATGTGCATAATCTAATATGGCCGCCGTCAGCCATATTGGATTGTAAGCAGTTTGATCTTGTCCGGACAATAGCTGGCGTACGATTCAACTGATCTACTTCAAACTTTGGGAGTTCCTTGACCTTAGTGAGAGGACAGTCATGTATTATGTTTTATGGATGTGCATAATCCAATGTGGGTGCCATCTGCTGTATTAGATTTATGTTAAGCTCATCAGCGATATCTCCATTTTCAAATCATACTGTTATCAATGATATGAGATATCATCGACCCCAAAAAATCGACCATAGAGGTCCATGTCCCCCGCTAGCAGCACCAGTTATGGTGGATCTTTTTCAAATTTGGTACCCAGGTTCCCCTTGGGGTCTAGTTGTGCAAGAAACCTTTTCCGGTCCGATTCGAAAATCCAATATGGCCACCAGGCGGCCATCTTGGATTTCCCCATGAAACCTTGTTACCGCGATTTCTCAGGAACTACTGCATGGATCTTTTTCAAATTTGGTACCCAGGTTCCCCTTGGGGTCTAGTTGTGCAAGATACCTTTTTCGGTTCAAATTGGAAATCCAATATGGCCACCAGGCGGCCATCTTACATTTCCTCATGAAAATTTGTTATCGTGATTTCTCAGGAAGTACTGCCTGGATCTTTCTCAAATGTGGTAGACAGGTTGCCCTTGTGGTCGAGTTGTGCAACATACCTTTCTGCTGTATTAGATTTATGTTAAGCTCATCAGCGATATCTCCATTTTCAAATCATACTGTTATCAATGATATGAGATATCATCGACCCCAAAAAATCGACCATAGAGGTCCATGTCCCCCGCTAGCAGCACCAGTTATGGTGGATCTTTTTCAAATTTGGTACCCAGGTTCCCCTTGGGGTCTAGTTGTGCAAGAAACCTTTTCTGGTCCGATTCGAAAATCCAATATGGCCACCAGGCAGCCATCTTGGATTTCCCCATGAAACCTTGTCACCGTGATTTCTCAGGAACTACTGCATGGATCTTTATCAAATTTGGTACACAGGTTCACCTTATGATCTAGTTGTGCAAGATACCTTTTTCGGTTCAAATTGGAAATCCAATATGGCCATCAGGCGGCCATCTTAGATTTCCTCATGAAAATTTGTTATCGTGATTTCTCAGGAAGTACTGCCTGGATCTTTCTCAAATGTGGTAGACAGGTTGCCCTTGTGGTCGAGTTGTGCAACATACCTTTCTGGTCCGATTCCTAAATCCAATATGTCCATCAGGCTGCCATCTTGGATTTCCCCATGAAACTTTGTTATTGCGATTTCTCAGGAACTACCGCATGGATCTTTATCAAATTTGGTACACAGGTTCCCCATTTCACCTAGTTGTGCAAGATACCTTTTCTGGTCCGTTTCGAAAATCCAATATGGCCACCAGGCGCCCATCTTGGATTTCCCAATGAAACTTTGTTATCCTGATTTCTCAAGAAGTACTGCATGGATCTTCCTCAAATACCTTTTTTGGTCCGATTCAAAAATCCAATATGGCTGCCAGGTGGCCATCTTGAATTTCCCCTTGAAACACTGTTATCTTGAATTCTCAGGAAACATTTCATGGATCTTTCTGAAATTTGGTACACAGGTCCCACATGGGGCCTAGTTGTGCAAGATACCTTTTCCAGTCCGATTCGAAAATCCAATTAATACGGTATTCCCGAGTTGTGACGTTGCATCACAAGAGTCGATGGATTAAAGGGTCGGGCATATTCTATATATTGACTATAGAGAATATCCATATCTTCACCTTCCATATCAAGGAGTTAAAATAATTCGGAATTAAAATGTATTTCGTCAAATTTTAAATCAGTTTTCTTTAGTCCATGCAGTTGCAAGTGAACTGCCCCACCCTTTCGTCTGCCGGCAGGTCAGCTAACTCGACAACTGTAAACTACTGCATGTTTCGATCCAAGGGAAATAATCAAGATTCAGACACTTTCAAATTCGAAGTTTCAACATTACTGCACGGACCGGATCCCTTCAGTATTAAGTATTGTACCATCTTACTATTTTCGAGCATGGTATCTTAAAAGAGATATCTCAAACTAGTCCAGTAAACAGAACAGAATTAGCATTCGTTCCAAATTATAAAATCTTAAGTATGCCAAAGTGTCAAAGAGATTTTTCTTCGCTTCCAGTACCCAATGATGACACGTGCAAAAAAATAAATAAAATAAAAATACTACAAAACGAAGACGAAGGATCCTCCGTACATGTACATTCACTTTCAGACTAACTTTGCTCATTTCTCTTGTACTATAACAACCGACATAAGTTCAGTTTCTAGAAATCTTGAAACTCCTGAAACAAAAAGATCCTCTTGTCATTAGCTTACAATTATCGGACAATGGTGGGCGCCAAGATCCTTCAGGATCTCTCGTATACCTTTATAAGGCGCCCAAAATAAACGAGGTCTAAAAACGCCCAAATTAAGAAAGGAAAAATGCCCAAATTACAACGAAAAAACCCAGGTATTTTAGTTTATTATGCAGCAAATTTAGGTTTTGTATTTAATTTTGAGATGGTTTACTCACGTTTGCGTTTGTCACTTCAAAAATGAAGCGGCGAAATCAAGACGTAAATTGCCTGTCAAAATTTTTTTTCTCAAAATTCGCCCAAATTAAAAAGCTGTATCTGCCCCTGCTCTTTGTCAGAGCTGCTATCTGTGAATGTACTACATGATAGATGGATTTCTTTGATCTGAGATGTAATGTGTGGGCAAAGAATTTCTTCATGTAACGCCAGCATAAAATCATCAATAACCAGAGCAGTAAGTCCACCTAGCATTACACCAATGACTGGGCATTGGTCAACTGCTTGCCCCCCAGCTTGTCTTTGTCTTGTCAGAGTATCCCCGGATGAAAACAAAAACAAGAAATCTATCTATCACAAGACCTGCCTGGTGCCTATAGGATGGGCCCAAGTTAAACTGTAATGTCTGGGCATGAATTGTTTGCTGTTAAAAGTGTCTGTGTAAAACGTTCTTAGCAAAAAAGTTTTATGATTTGATACTTGGAGTCAGAAATCTCGTAATACTTTGGCACCAAAAAAATTATTAAAATATTGCAGTAAAAAATGAGCTACTCTTTGTCTCAAAAATATATTATTATATGAATCTGAAATTTCAAATTTTTTTGATGAATAATTTAGAAGTTATTAGTAAGCTTATTTGAAGACTAAATTTTCACAAAGCTCTCCATTTAAGTGCAAATAACACAGTTGTAGTGAAGAACAAAATTGTCACTAAATTCTGAATGAATAGGATCCAAAAACTAAATAACTTATTTTGTTGAGTTTATTTATTGCAATTTAATTGAGCAAAAATCTTATCGCTAGTGATCCTGGAACATTGATACTCATCTTCCATCCCTCTGAATACTATATTCCAGATCTGACCAAGCTGCACTAAATTTACATAATCAGTGTTCGAATTTAAGAAAAATTTGAACCAGTCCGCAAATATTTTTACTAGTCCGTTAATATTAAATAAAAGATGATCTGGGAACATTTGTCATCATGAATATTTTGTTCTCTGTGATGGTTGCTACTAAATAAGAAATTAATAATTGTGCATTTCTTGAATTTCTTGAGCGCGTGTGAAGATAATCACAGACGACAAACCCCGTCGGCTAGACTTTGGCGGCGACTTTGACTGCACGTGTCGTCGCGAAACACTGCTTCAACAAACGCCATTTCAAGCCAAAAAATCAGATTTCTTTCGAAGTTGATGGAGAATATGTTTAAAATTGTCCTGGTAAACATGATCAGCTCGACTGAAGCGTAATCAGGTTGCTGATTTATCGATTCCCGACCTAGAAGTGGGTGCTTTATTTTCTGAAAAGATTGCTAAGCTGCATTGCCATGCTGCATTACAATCACACTTTACGGTATGCTGACAGTGCTTGCGCCACTTTACGGTTGTTGTTTTTGTTGTAAAACGCGGCCGTGGTTGTGATTCATTGGAATTTGGTGAAAATTTTTTTAGACTCGCACGATTTATTTAGACTCGGTCGGGTAACTGAAAACAGACATATTTCGTTTTTCATTCTTTACAAATTGTGCGGAGATATCCAGAGAAAAAGTTTACACAATGAACTGAGAGCTTTTTTGTTACCAGTCTGACGGATTTGTTCAGTCACTCACACCAGTCCGTTTGATTTTTTACCAGTCTCGGACTGACGGACAGGTTCCAAATTCGAACTCTGATAATTTTCCACAATTGATCTCTCTTGAAATGTTTAGTTGTGATGGTTTTATATAACTGGCTACTATGAAGTGAACTAATTGGAATGAACAGGTCATTCAAACTCTTGCCTATTTTCAATAATCATTTGGGGCCTGAAAAGAAATGGCACAGAAAGGTGAAATAATTCTCAGTAAATTTGTTTCATATATGTATGTATGTTTGATCAGGTCGGAGGGACCCACTGACGAGGAGGAGATGGAGAATTCTGATGATGCCGCTGCCTCTGTTTGGTTAGAGAGTATTGGACTGAACAAAGCCAATTTCCCTGAACTGGACCCTGCTAAAGTCAAAATGTATCCTTTACGATAAAAAGATACTTAACCTGGTCATGTCATTATTAACATGGTCATATCATTATTAACATGGTCATATCAATATCAACCTGGTCATGTCATTATTAACCTGGTCATGTCATTATTAACCTGGTCATGTCGTTATTAACCTGGTCATATCATTATTAACCTGGTCATATCATTATTAACCTGGTCATATCAATATTAACCTGGTCATATCATTATTAACATGATCATGTCATTATTAACATGGTCATGCCATTATTAACATGGTCATATAGTTATTAACCTGGTCATGTCATTATTAACCTGGTCATATCATTATTAACCTGGTCATATCATTATTAACATGATCATGTCATTATTAACATGGTCATAGCAATATTAATCTGGGCATATCTATATTAATCTGGGCATGTCATTATTAACATGATCATGTCATTATTAACATGGTCATAGCAATATTAATCTGGGCATATCTATATTAATCTGGGCATATCATTATTAACCTGGTCATGTCATTATTAACCTGGTCATATCAATATTAATCTGGGCATATCATTATTAACCTGGTCATACCAGTATTAACATGATCATGTCATTATTAACCTGGTCATGCCATTATTAACCTGGTCATATCATTATTAACATGATCATGTCCTTATTAACCTGGTCATATCATTACTAACATGGTCATATCAATATCAACCTTGTCTGGTCATATGATTATTAACCTGGTCATATCAATATCAACCTGGTCATATGATTATTAATCTGGTCATATCATTATTAACATGGTCATATCATTATTAACCTGGTCATGTCATTATTAACCTGGTCATATCATTATTAACCTGGTCATAGCAATATCAACCTGGTCATATCAATATCAACCTGGTCTGATCATATGATTATTAACCTGGTCATATGATTATTAACCTGGTCATATTAATATCAACCTGGTCATATGATTATTAACCTGGTCATATCATTATTAACATGGTCATATCATTATTAACCAGGTCATGTAATTATTAACCAGGTCATGTCATTATTAACCAGGTCATGTCATTAGTAACCTGGTCATGTCATTAATAACCTGGTCATATCAATATTAACCTGGTCATATCATTAACCTGGTCATATCATCATTAACCTGGTCATGTCAGTATTAACCTGGTCATATCATTATTAACATGGTCATGTCATTATTAACCTGGTCATATCAATATTAACCTGGTCATATCATTATTAACCTGGGCATATCATTATTAACAGGGTCATATCAATATTAACCTGGTCATATCATTATTAACATGGTCACATCATTATTAACCTGGTCATATCATTATTAACCAGGTCATATCAATATTAACCTGGTCATATTATTAACATGGTCATATCAATATTAACCTGGTCATGTAATTATTAACCTGGTCATATCATTATTAACATGGTCATATCATTATTAAGCATAACTCTGTGCAGTATATCTGCTCATTTTCATCTTCACTAGATTTTCCAATTGGCATTCTTCAACAAATCTTTACTTGCATGTCAGTCTCAGTACAGTTCTTATATTCAGGGGTGATTAAGGGCATATTTGGGGACCCATATATCATTTTCCTATCTCCCCAATTAAAATATTCAAGAGGTGGACTCCAAAAACCAACTAGAGGCCATGGCCACACTTGATCCCATCGGCCTAGTGTGAACTTGCCGTCCCTTTCACATGAGCAATATAAATCTCCGGTATAGACAGATGAAGGGCATTCAATAAGGGGAAATGGAAGTAGTTGGGGGAAAAACAGTCATGTTTATTTGTATGGAAAGTTGACAGGAGACAACTAGATATAAAAGAGGCGGGCACCCACCAACCACCCGCTCTGATAAGAGGAGTATTCAAGTGACTCTCAATTATGTGTATGGAAATGTTCACATGTATTGTTGGTTAATGTAAAATGTTAAAGGCATAGTACGATAGGCCCAGGTGTATTATACAGACAAGAGACATATTTACCAAATACAAAAACATGGGTCTGTGCCTGATCAATTGAAACCTCTTGCAATTATCCCAATATTGCAGACAACACACAAATTTCAGCTTCTGCCAAGATATATTGGAGATATATATGCTTAAAGACAATATATGAGGGTCGGGCGAGGGCTAGTTTGGGAGATAGACGGTGCGGCTCGGCGACCTGGGGATGGGGACATGCTCTCCTTGAGGGTAGTGGGAGGTGTGCTGACATGAAAGCAATAGAAAGCTCCCTGTACATGAAACAACCACACTGACTACTGCATGCCATCATCTGTCAGTCTGAAAAACCACAAGGTGGAATTCAATTCAATTCAGGAAATTGATCATATGCACAGTGTGCACCCAAACTTTAGGAACTCAGTTGTAATTAATATATTAAGTTACATGTGTGGACACAAATGGTTCCTGCAGAAGCTTTAGGGTAAATCCTATGATGTGAGATACAATTATTTGATAGCAAAATTGAAGGAAATGTTGTTCTTCATTTAAGATGACACGAAATTTTAAAAAACAGGGGTTCGGTATTGCGGGGATTTCCCTGCCAGTTATTTCATATTATACTTCTGAAATAAAATATGGTTCATGCAAAAGCTTTAGGGTAAATCATATGATATGGAATAGAATGATTTCATCGCAAAATTGAAGGAAATGTTGTCCTTCATTTAAGGCGACATGAAATTCAAAACTAACACGGGTTCGGTACTGCGGGGATTCCCCCGCTAGTTATATCATAGGAGTGCTCATTCACCCCCATGGCTCATTCACCCCCATGTTGCAAACCTTGGTATTGGGTGCATGGATGTGATAGTGAGGTAGAGAGGTACTTCGGATTGTTGGAACTATCACACAATAATGTGACAATATGCTACCAAATTTCAAGTGTGCAGCTGCAATGGTTTGGTTTCTAAAGCATTAACATCATTCTGTGGATATTTTCCATTTGTTGCCATGAAAACTGCAAAAACATCAAGCACACAATAATGCTACCAAATTTGAAGTGTCTAGCTGCAATGGTTCTGTTTCTAAAGCATTAACCTCATTCTGTGGATATTTTCCATTATGTTGCCATGGAAACAGCAAAAACACCCAAATTTACCCAATTTCAATAGGCTTGTGCTTTACCACCCAACAATGCTGTATACCAAAGGATCTCGTACGATAAGATGGACAGACGGCCCCGGTGAGTAGTTCATTCACAGCAGATCACGTGACTCAAGTGAAATTGAATAGATTCGAGTTGACCGCCGAGAGCGCGGTTTGCAAGGCCAAGCATATTTACTCGTGGTTTTACACTCTTTTCCCTCCTATTAAATTGATGCTGTTATATGATAACTTCGTCCCATCCCTGTTACGTTAATACCGTTAATTACATAAATAAAAAGATGAATACGGAAATGAAATGAATAGATTTTACTCGCCACTCGCTGAATTGAGTATTCGCAAGTCTCATTTCTTTAAGAGAATCAACGACAACTCTCGTAGTCATTTTTGTTTTGGCGTGTGGAACATACTGTAAATATACCCTCATATGCGGTAGGTGACGAGCAACCTACATGACGTTCGACTGACAACCATGCACAATGTGGTGAACAAGGGTAATCAGCAATGTTTAAAGTTCCGAATGCGTATGCTCTTAGTTCATCGTGCCCATAGTAACTGTTGCACGACCAGTTTCATTACGCTGATCACCAGCTGCACATGTGTGATGTATTTACTGGTGATATTACTGTTGTCGGTCATGTCGGTAAGGATTAAAATAGATGCGCTATGGCCATAAACTGCATTTGTCTATTAACCCATTATGATTGGTCAACAGATAATTTTCTCATTTGACCTTATGATAATGGCAAGACCATTGTTGATATCGCATACATCCCAAAGGGTAGTAAATATTTTTCATCATGGACATATATATTTTTATATATTTATATACGAATTCAACGTACAGATCTAGTTCCCTGAGAGCACTTTTGATACGACTAAATACTAAGTTGATCAAATAAGTTCAGATATTGTTGTGTGCAATTCTCTAATCACGCGGGCAAAACTTTGCAACATTTGCTGAATATTATAATTCGTTGCCTAAATCGTAAACCTGCTTCAATTATTGCCTTTAAACTCCATTTAAATGCACAATCAAACGTAGAAACGGAAGTTAAAAATTAAAAATTATCTCCCCTAGGAGATAGAGTTATCCGCCCCTAGGAGAGCTCTCACTCTTCCCAACGTGGTTACCATATAAGCCAATGCACAGCCCATTCTCTTCCTCTTTCTCCTGTTTGCTCGAGCAGTGCACATCTAGGGAAGTGTTCAGAGGCAATTTTACAACATTAGTTGTTGTTGTCTCGCTGGTATATCCTTTATCAAGTGTTGAGTTTTGTTATTGATTCGGAACTTACTTACTGTATTATGTCGGAAGTTCCGTCTTGTATTCCTTGTCGTACGTGCGGGAAAAATGTTTCCCCTTTAGACGCTCACACGGCTTGTTTTGCGTGTAAAGATTTGTGTTACCGTGTGTCCACGTGCGCGGAGTGTGTATTATGGGATCCGGCGGCCTGGAAGAATTATGCCCAGGCCCGTCGGGCTTTTCTTTTACATTCTTGTGATGACCCGTCTTTGTCGGAGATCGACAGACGGGTCTTAGAGATTTCCTTGGTTGATGACATGAAGTCTAATGAAGATCTTG